>NW_019380086.1:509094-681089 GCF_000648655.2 Copidosoma floridanum | reverse complement strand
GTTATTATTTCATTTATTATAAATAATTAAAGCGACCAGGAAGTGCCCTGGGTAGTGTGGTGATTGGCACTTACGTTATTTCCCACATGTTTGCCCGTCACATTTGGGAGCACCGATGAGAACCTCTGGAATGCCCCCTTCTTCTCTGCCTATTTGCTTCTCCAACACTCTATATATTGGTATATTAGTGACAGTAACTTTCATGTAACTGACCGTAATTTTTACTGCGGGAATCTTCTTTGCTCAACACTGATTGGTTGGAGTCTTGGCTCCCTGCTGTCCTCTCACGTACGAAAGTCGTCGGTCACCATCCCCATACTGCAACCTGTCATTCTTTTTAAATGTCCAGTTCGTTGAAGAATACGAACTTTATTTCCATCTTCAGGATAAGACGTATAATAAAGTGATAGTATCATGAATAAACTCTGTGAATACTACATCTGTATTATGACCGTTGTATTTCACCCTCTAAATAAAGTAAGAATGTTCACTTAAACGTCATTTAAAAAAACCAGAAGTAAACTTTGGTTAAAGCTCTCATGAAGTTCAAAAGTTTATTAGTCTTACAGTTGCAGTTGACGTAAAAGTATGTATAGAAAAAAAAAAATTTCAAGACATGATAAACATATAATGAATTACAGTTAAAAGAGAAAAGTAAAAATATTTTCAAGCACTGTTCTTATTATATCTCTTTTTAGCAGATCAATAAAACAGTAATGACTACTTGCAGAAAATAGGAAAATGTGGCATTCAGAAATGTACTTTTTAAATTTTAGTTTCTTCTATCACGAGAATTTTTTTGTAGATTTTTCCATGCACAAGTACGATCATGTGTTCCTGCAGCACCCACCTGCACCTAGCTCTCATACATTACTTTTCAATGGGAGCTTTCTTCCTTGTTGCACAGTGTCGTGACGGCAAGTGATTTTTTAGGAGCCTCTAGCATTGCCTTTACTTTTTCTTCCCCTCGTTCTTTTCCATCTTCTTGTTTTCCTCTTCTTTCACCTCAATGCTAGTTTGTTTTGCTCAGCGTTCCCTGATTCCTTTTTTTTAGCACAGTCTCTGGCTATTCTCTTTCCTTCTGCTACTGCTGCTTTTATACTGCCGTAAGCCTTCAAGCCTTTTCCAAACAAATACACTAAGTAAATCGTATAAAATGTAGAAATGCTAGAGAAAACATGCTGTACAAGAAAAAGGCGTCAACCACATTTCGGGGCTGTGGCGATACTCCCATGATACAAACGCGCACACGGTAAAAAACGCACCCATGAAAACATTTTTACTCAATACGTACATCAAAATTGAGTTATGTATTCTGACCTCGATTCTGACGTTCTTAAAAATTTGAATTTTATTAGGTGATTTCAGTAAACCCTATGACTTTATTGGTTTTGGAGGTCTCGCTCGGAAACATATATAACGCTAAACATACACTTTAATGACAGATCATTAAAAATTGAATACCATAAGAATCAGCTATAAATTTTCTTGTTAAACTTTAATAGTAACTATCCACGTATTTGCAGTTATTCATAAATTGACATTCATTTTTAAGCAATGCATATTATGGATACTTTTCTAAGGATGTTCTGACAGTAAAACGATAAAATAAGCCCAGTTTGAAGGGTGTGTCTCAAAAAAAATTTCTTGAGTAAAATGGGAGACAAAAACGGAATATTTTTTGTTTATTTCCTTACGTACATCTCAATTAGTTTTTTGTTTTAAATGTACCAAAGAATCTAAAAACATTTTTCTCAGATAAAAAAAACAATTTTCACGAAACTGTTTGTAGGAAAATTGTTTAAACAATACGTCATCATATTCCTGGGTGAAAAAACTGACTTTCAAGTACAGTTCCACATTTTGAATGAGAAAAAATGTGGTATAATCGGTAACGAAGTAATTATTTGGAAGTAAAACACTTACAGCAAAAGTAATGCATGCATTAGTGTGGAAAAAGTGTACTAAATACCATAAGTTTACTCGTTTAATGGCGTTACAAATGTCTTCTTAAATATTTGTCATTACTAAGAAATTTACATTACAAAATAATAATGATGATAAAGCTTTTTAGTAGTAAATCAACACGGATTTTTAGTTTAAACAATTAAGAAAAAATAAATAATCTTAAGTTTCATTTTGAAGTGATAAGTTAAGAGAGCTATTTTACACCATCTTTACAAATATACAATACAAAGATATAAACATAAATTTATCTACAGATATGTACTTCAAGTTATATGAATAAAGTTCTCAAAAAAAGATTGATTCGCGTGATTATAAAACAGTACCAAGATGCTTACTTAACAGTCAAAGATTTAGCTTGCATAATCATGCGTTGTAACTTTTTTGCCTCAATTCTCAAAGGATGAGAACGAATTCAGGTTTGAATGATGCCCTAAAGTACCAAATTCAAGCCTTTTTTAGTATTTTGCGTAGAACTAACTGTAAAATTACTCATTTAAGAAAATATACTAAGTGAATACTGTTAGTAACGTAAAAGCTCATGCTGATGTAGTCAATATCCATTCAGATATAGGTTCCTTATAAAACAATCGATAATAGCGGCCATACTGGTTTAAAGCGATAACGCAGGTACATCCATAAGTCTCCTTTTGAGAGTTTTATTCGTGTAACGTTTTTTTAGTCACTTGAGTACCTAATAATGTCTGATGCAGCAAGATAAATAAACTGTCTTGTGCCAGTGTATACGCCGAAATTCATGAATAAAGGCACTTTCAGGATACCAAAAGTTTAAAAGATATTTTCGTGGATCGTACCGTCAAGAAACAATAAAGTGGGCTCTAACGAGGCTCATTTTTTTGTTTTTATCAGGTACATCTAAAATGACCCACAAGACATCAAAAATTTTTATCCTGGCATCAGGAACTACAGCTATAAGAAATTTAGCAGCTTAAAAATCGACCCTTCTAACTTTAGCTCTGTTTAAAATAATCATAAATGCATTGAAAGACCTTCAATTTGAGCTTTAGTTTGGTTAAAAAATATTTACTAGGGTCCTGGTTTTGAGATCGTAAGGTGCATATTTTTTTACTGACTTTTGTCAACTGCTAATGATGAAGCGTATGCGTGGTGGACAAGAACCAATCCAAAAAGATTCATCGTTTGTCTTTAACACTAAGTCCCAGGACGGTACATGGGTAATTTTAATAGAAAAATATAAAATGCACTATTTTTATCTTCAAGAGAGTTTCTACTTTTTTTGAGCTTTGACTTAAAAGTAAAAACTGTAAAATTAAAACTATTTTCATTCATTAAAAATAACCTGTTACAGCAATTTAAACCCTAGTTATTAAAAAATGTTAACTAGAAGTGATTTAAGTTGATTAAAAGTTTAAGTTGTTTAAAAAAATAAATCGTTTAAAATGCTAACTCGAAACAAGTACACTTTAGTACAAATTTGCAAGGGGGGAGGAGCAATAAAAGTCTTACTTAGATCTTGATCAGAAAAAAGTTTCGTTTGATAAAAAGTATAAGTAGCATTCTTGAACATTTGATACTTAAAGGCATTTAGCATCATGTCTCAGGTGAATTGGCTCACAAAAAAAGAGTTTTGATTCAGCTATCGGAAGAGATAATGCGTGAGGCAAAACAAGAAAGTACAAGAAGACCAAAGGGTCAGCCAGTCAGGCCACATGATAAAGCTTACCTCCTTCTCCTCCCACATAAACCTTCACCACACTTTTATTCCCTTGGATGGTGGTCGCAGAGTGTGGTCTTTTGTGCTAGCGTCCCTACAACGAAACCAGGATCAATGCGATCGCGCGTCACGAGCAAATATTTGGACGCCGTCCAAGCGCAAGACTGCTCGTGTACCTACGCGTTGTGCGTATACGCGAATTGTCCAGCCGCTTACTCAAGCTTGATAACAGATTTATCCTAGCTTGGGATCGCACGGCCATTGTTAGGTGCTTTGAGAAAAGGGAAGAAAGCAAGAGCAAAAGAAATAGCGGAAAAAGCCTCCTATACGTCATCGTTTAGGGGATTGCATAAGGGGGCAGGTATCAGGGTGACGCACAACGCAGTGGTCTATTGTGCTTCTTGGTAGTAGCCCTCTCACCACCTTTTGCTCCTCTATTCTCAAGCATTAGCCCTGCATTCATTTTCCGTTTTCAAGAATCAATCACCCTTAGCCAAATCCGCTACTTCCTGACAAAGGTCTCCTTTTATATTCAATTCTTAGTCCATATCTCCCCTTTCAATATAATATGCACAACATGTCCCATGGTTCGTGATACTATCGTGATACTATTGTGCAGCAGGGGGAGTTCATATGAGTATTCCATGGATCGTATGCATACCTCTAATCGGTACCTCAATATAAATCCATTTTGAAGAGAATTAGTCAATTTTTTTTTTTTTTTTTTTTTTTTTCCTATAAAGCTTTACCCTGCACAATGACTAATTAGACTGCGTTATGGTATTCTAATCAGTTTTTGAGCAAGAACACATTTAAAAACTAAAAATAATTCAGATTTCATTTTAGTATCACCTACAGCGCTAGGTTGTCAGGTGTATAAAAAGTACCTCGTCTGAAGTCTTTCTTACATAAATCTTTCCCTTTTACGCATATTTCCGTAAGTTCGATGAACTAGATTCAAATTTAGCCCTTTTAAGGCATACACATGCATGCACAGTCTCTCTTTCCGTTTTAGAGCCCAGCAATGGGTTAGTCGAAGCCTTGTTGGAAGATACTACTGTTATGAAGGAAAGAGAGAGAGAGAGAGAGAGAGAGAGAGAGAGCAACCCACGAGAAGGGATAGGTCTGTGAGATTTCCCCACAGGCTCCCTGAGTTGCGCACGTGAATTAAGTGTATGTAGGCATTGGGTGCGGGATGTGTCAATGCGGTATGTTTGCCTTAACGTCTCGCCGATTACCGTATGCCGTAGATGCTACTTTCCTCTGTGCGCCAATGTGTTTGCTATAGGCACACAACTTGTGTTTTCGCCCACGCATCAGAGGCGAAAGGCCTGCTTCTCCACACAACTACAGTTCCGTGGCCCTATATCACTGCCTACTAAAAGAGTAAGCACGAGCTCTCTTCTTTTTTTTCTTTTTCTTCAGTCAACTACTGGTACTGCTGTAAAACCAGCCATGCTTCCATTACTCCACATGCTAGCCAGCCTACATTGGCAATAAATACCTATATCAGATGTAGCTTTGCTACATTCACTATGGATCATCATATTAGCCTCATTTTCTTATCTGAATCTGTCTGCGTTACATTTGACTCCCACTCTTCTCTACCTCCATGCAGCATTTACCATCAATATTACTGTTATTTCTCCCACAACATAAATAGTATTAATTGTGCGTGCCTTTTAGATTGATCGCTTGTACTAGGTGACACTTTTGCGAATAATGCTAGAACACAAAAAATCTTTACATTACCAATCAACTGTATTCTTTTACGAAAACATTTTTGTATGAATCAATGACAACTACCAGAAGTATGTAGAACGTGTACTTAAAGACAAAACTGCCAATGGTAAACTTTTCCCGACCAAGTTCTCTTGTATTACCTTGATACTTGCTAATTTTATGCCAGTCCAATTATGTCCTTCCACTGGTTAAAAAAGATTTTCCGTGTTTCATACAATAGTTCTAATAATGTAGTACGATGGAACTTTTGTAATAAAAGTGTTTTAATAACAGATGTAATTTTCCTCGATAAACTTGCCTCATAGTTTGGCCATGTTGCTAGATAACACTTTCAGTTAAGTCTTATGGTGGTTCATGTAATACAATTGATAAAAAAATTGCTCTCAATTGTATTGAACCTACTAATAGTTCTGTATTTTCTCAGCTCAATGTTTTGCCTTAGTCTAAATATTTCGAAGAAAAACTTTAGAACTTTAGAGACTTTTCAACATGCAAGGGAAAGTCTTTAAAACTTTTAAGACTCTTAAGATAATTTTTTTTTGTTGAAAATGAATGTTGTTTCAATTCAAGAAAATATAAAATTTTATTGCAAAAGATTTATTCTTAGAACTATCCTCGTAAGCAATTATTTTCTTGATTTGAAAATTTTTTTTTGGTACACATGTATGTTGTATATAATATGTGTATGTATGTGTGTATATGTAGGGGAAATGGGTAACCACTTATTTGAAAATTTGGCAATCCTTAGTCAATACAGTCTCAAAATGGATGAAATCTATTGCATAGTGTATGCATAAAAATTAATTTATGAGTATGAAAAGATGTTAACCTCATAAATAATTATAAAGCTCAGCACCAAGTATACAATCAATAAAAAACATTTTGGCGTGTGTACAAAATACTAAAGTAAATTTAGCTGCGCAAAAGATGATTAAGATGAACAGGAGATGATCGTTTTTCCTAGAGCTTCACTTAACTGCAAGGGAGAGCTTGGGACAGGAGGATCTGATGGGGGAGCAAGAGAGCAAAAAAAGCGCTTTAGAATTTATTTTGACGAAATATACATGTAGGCAAGCAAAGCAGAGGTATAGAAACAGGAGGATCACGGTCGATGAGGGTAAAGAGGGTGAGCGGGGGCGTCTACCAGTTCCATGCGACTTGGCACGATTCACACACCCAGCCGTTCGAAAGCTCCCAGAGTTCTTTGATGTTCGAATGAACGAGTCTCGAGCGTTACGCCCGAGCTCCACGTGTAAATATATACATTTATATGTATATATACATTCCTGCTAGAATGTTTAGGTCCCTGTGCATGGCAGTACGCCTTTGCCTCCAAATCCGTGCCCACTATTCTCTATCTCTCTTTCTATCTCATCTTGCTCTTTCTAACTTTCTTTTCTAACTCACTTGAATTTTTTTATTTTTCTACTTAAATTATTTTCACTTCAGTTCTATGTTTATCTGTTTATCGTACCTAAATACTATTTAATTATAAGATGCACTAAAAAATCATCTCAGCTATTAAAAATGTTTTATCTAAGTCTGATATTTACACTATGCCATTGTAAGGATACAAGATTATGACATAGGAAATTCATAATGATTTTAAATCATACACATAACATTTTGAGCGTAACTTTGTTACTTGTGATACTTTTATTTATCGTTGAAGATAAAGATGTATGTCAATTCAGTCACAAAGCAATTATTATACTATGAAATTTTTATGCGAATTTGTCAGTATTATGTACAGCAACATTTTATATTCACTGTTTTGTTTGCTTTCATATGAAATTGTTATTGAATAAATCTTTTTTCATACCAGTGAAAGTGTCTTTGTTTGATAGAAACTAAAACAACAGTATTTTAACTCATACAATTTATCAAATGCTATTAAATACGCAATATAACTCAGAGAAAAAAAAATGGAATAATATCGTGAGTGCATGTATATTTCTTTGAAGTATTTTGAGATGTTAGATCAGAATTTTTTTCTGACCTCAAAAAGAATCGGAAATACACAGGAAATTGCAAATTTCACAATGCAACAAAGATTTTCTATAGTAAAAGTACGCCAATTATTATCCACGTGTCTTTGTAACACTGTACAAAATTTTTAACCTCGAAAAACCAAACAGTTCTTACCCAAATAAAAAAAATTATAAGATTGATTTGCATTTATGAATTGTATTTTTGAATTTCAAATTTATACCTATCTTTGGTTGTTTGAAGCTCTGATTTCATGTTTTTTGAGCGTAGGTTGGAATAATAACATAGTAGAACAATTTTCGCTGTGGATTGTGATGAAGTCCATAAAAATACACAAGAAATATAATTTTACAATTCAACATTTTTATAAGTACTTTCATCTTTGATAATACAGACTTTTTTTATAACAGTTAAAATAATTGACTTAATACTTAATATGCGTGTTTAGCCGTTTTCATGTTTATTTTCAGTATTTTTGAGGTTACACTGAAATTATACATAACAAAGTAACATAAGTCTGTTAAAAATGTTACAAATAACGAACCGGCCCCTAAGTTAATTTATACAGCACTGGTAAATCCAGCGAAACTTTTTAGTCGTGCCTGCAGCAGCTGTCGCACAAACGCTTTGTCAGCACACATGTAGGTGAAGTGTATAGGTGAAGTAGTAAAACCTTACTTACCGTGGCAGTTTTTTGGAAAAAACTTAAATGTTTCATTTAGCCTAAAAGAATCAGTGATTGTAAATGCATTTTTCTTTTTATTTGTTATTATTATTCAAGTAAATAAAACTATTATACTGTTATGATCGTGGTCTGGTCCCTATTATCATGTACCATTTACAGTCGTTGTACTAATTACCGCGCCCCAATAACCGTGAATAAAAATATAGATCATATAGTTCTTTTATTACTTACAACAAAAATGATATTATTAAATGGCTACTTAATAATTTATCAACTTTTTAAATCATTAAAATTATTGTAACACGAGTCAAGAATTGAGCTCTAAGAATCAAATCGTTAAGTTTGAGCAGTTTGATGTTATTTTCATCGGTTCCAGTTGGTATTTATACTGATACTGTAATTAAAAAACTTTTATTTGTTACTTGTTAAGTACTCCTAAAAATACTTGTCAAATGATCATATTATGGTGTGTCGAGCGTGGGTGTAAAATATCACACATCACGTCAAATATTCTATCTGGTCTAGTTAAATTGAGCTTTATTCTTTTAAAAATCTACATCAACTTAAGTAAATCAATTCTGCAAACTTTATTCTAGAGACTGAGAATCGATTTAAATTAACGTTTTCTCACACCGTTCCATTGATTTCTGAATGTAGATTCATTAATAAAGTCAACCATTTTTTGTCTGAAATGTTTTCAATGAAGTGTATCTCTTTTATCATTCTAATTCAAAAGACTTTAATACTTGTACCACTTCAACTTTAGACACAGAAAAATCCTGCTTTGACTAGTACGTTATCGAGCGATCTCTTTTTTCTTTTCAAAACTCAGAACTGTTGATGGCTTAGGTTTGTTAGAAGCACACTTTTATTTTCATTGTTGACTCGACAACTTTATATTCTCAGAGTTGAGGCCACAGCCCAACTTTTTAAACTTTTTATACAATAAACCAAATCACACTTTTTGAAACTGTACTTATACACACATTACGCACGTATTTGCTTAAGTTTTTAAAACTACACGAACGATGATATTTTACTGAACTCACTGCATGCCCATGTTACAAAGAATGAGTCATGTGTGGGTGTACATACAGTGCTCTTGGAGTTTAATAACTTAACCACAAACGTTAGGTGAAAGTATGACACAACGAATCGAATGATTGCGGGAAATATTAAAAATCAATGACAATTAAAATATAACATGATTTCATAAAAGCACAAAGTTTATTTGACTACGTGATACTTATAGAATCAGTGTTTTATCTGTGTATAAACGGATTCAAGTTCTAGGATTTTCAAAAATATAAAACTGTTCTTCGTTGTGTTGGTTATTGTTGTTTTATGTAACACTTTTCTAAAATTGTTAATAAATACTTAGTGTCTATAGACAAAAACACAAGATTCTTATTTTTTTTTAAATCATCTGCGCTAAATGGGTACTTTACCTATACATCACAGCAAGTGAAATAAAGAAATCAAACCAAAGAGTTAAAACATGTGAATCTCCAAAAGCTGGACTCTCACTATGAGGAGAAGTTCTCCAAGTTTGAGATAAAATTGAGTGTTAGTGTACTTGTAATAAATGTGTGAAATGAATTAGACCACGTATTAACAAAAATCGAATCACCAAGAGAAATGAGAAAGAAAAAATGGTACAACAAAACAGGAGATTAGTCCTCTCAGAATTAAACAATGCGACCAACTGTCAGATCCATTATCTGTACATAATTAGGCTGTGCGTGGGGCGTGGTTTCGCTAAGCTAGCGTGTATGACAAGACACGATGAGAGAGGGGGATGAAGTGAAAGCAACTGTAAACTGCGATGCACACGCATGTACTTACTGAGTGCACGCGCACGCAACGACAGATTCTCCCTGGGGGGTAGACAAGATTATAATCTGTCCCCATTATTGTGCCATCGACGTTGCCAGAAGGGATTTTTGGGGTGGCACTCACTTTTTTGGGTCCAACAAGCATCTACCTATACCATACTACGTACTAGACCATTTTGCGTTTCTCAAGGCACAGTCAACGACATCAGCTGGCTTGTATACACTTCCCTATATTGTAATTGCGCCAGTGACAGGCGAACCAGGATCGGGCGAGGGTTCGTAACATGGCTTAATCCTACCTGCGCATGATGTTCCCGGCTCTCATTGTGCCCCAATATTTGCTCCACGCAGTACTACAAGCGCAACGAAGTATGCTTACATCACTGTACAGTTCTTGCCTGCTTACTGATCCAGGGAAACAATTGTAAGGAAGCTGCTTGGACCGATTCTTTATACTTTTTTCAGTTAATCTCGAAAGGGTGGCCAAAAAACATGGGGCAGTAGTGAAATTTTTAATTGCACAACGCTGTTGGTACTTTTATTAATCCAGCGCAAATCTGACTTCATTGTTTTTGCAGCTGATAAATAGTGAATTTTTTTTTTGGCACCATCCAATAAAAACCTATTTAAATACTTTACGATATTACTTAAACTTTGCCTGTTATACGATGACCAAAATTCACGGCAGAGTGTCTGACGAATGTGTGAAAACTTCTATCACTTCCAACAAATATGTTTAGCAAAAAAACGGAGACCTCAGAAATGAAATACTATAGCTGAATATTTTAAAATATTCCTTTACACACCAGTACCGACATTTTAAAATATTAGTAAGCTGAAAACAACTAAATTTCAGAAAAAAGGTTTTTAAATTTATTTCACATACTTATCAAGTGTCATTTTGATATTGCTTCATCTACTATTCAAGGGGTATAGGCCACGCTTTCCTTATTTGTTACCTTTGAATGTATACGCTGAAACAATGTGAATGGCATACCTAGTCAAAATTTTTATTTCAATGAAGACTGAAAATTTTATGTTAAAAACAAGTTTTATTTTAACTATAGTTGGGACAGTTACTTAAAATTGCTGGTTAAGGTGGATTCAACGTTATGATATGCTGTAACTAGTGAGGGTCTCTTAAAATGCATGCAAATATGTTTTTTTTTTTTTTTTTTTAATGAAATTAGTTTCTGAAAATTTATATTTTTGAGTCACATCTTCAATTTCAAGTATTACAATTACTTTTAATAGAAGTTAAATATTATCACACAAAAAGATATACTATCTTATTACAATTTGTGCAAGCATGTAAGACAACAGATCACTATTTTATTAAATTTTGTAGAATCTCTGTCGTCAGCATATTATTTTCGCAAAGATATAAGATTTAAAAAAAACAGTTAGGTATATGAAGAACTAGATGAAAAATATTCCATTTTTCCCCTATTTAAATAAAAAAATTTTTGAAGACAAACTCTTAAAATCGGGCTCATTTTATTCATAACATCCTGTACTGTAAGGGAAATATTTTAAACTTGGGTTTCACTGGAGATGACACCCTTTTTCCACGATTTACTTATTAAAACTGTACATTTACGTGTGATTGATACGGATATAGTTTTAATGTGGAAATTGTGGAAAAAAGAGTGTTACCCTCACTGAAACCTGGGTGATAAATTTTTTTCTCATTGAACATGACATTACAAAATAAGCCTGGATTGAAGGGTAGGTCCTAAAAAATTTTTTTTATTAATATAGGGGACAGAAACGGGATATTTCTTGTGGATTTCCTCATATACTTAACTAGTGGCCTCCCGTCTCAGGTTCACCCGAGACTTACCCGTCGTGTGTTAACATGTAATGTGAAACGTTTTCAGTTAGAAATTTTACATCTATTCCTGACACTTCTCAGAACAAAAATCTTCTTATTAAAAACGTATTTGTTTCGAATCCATACAGTTTATTTGGTCAAATAATAAAGCTGTAAGAAATTAAAAAAAATATAATTATGCTGAAAAGTATCGTGCGTTCCTTATGCCATAAAATAATCATTGGCCATAATCGGGCTGTTAATTAGCAGTTTCTCCCGTATAATCTACAAAAAGGGCTATTTTTTAAAGCTCTTGAAGATTTAAGACTCCCAAAAAGTATACATTAAAAAAAAATTTTTTTCTCTTATCTCACAACTTTATTATCAGAGAAACAAAGTCTTGGAGCTTCATCTCTACATTTTTTATCGACACAAAAATACAAATAGGAATTCTACCTATTTGAAAATCTGGAAGATTTAAGAGATTACTGTGAGGATACAATTAAAAGCTGATCTCTCACGCAATAGATTCTTTATTAGTAAATTTTGATGCTGCTGTTTAAATCTCAACAAATGTTCTCCATCAGTTTCTTGACGCCTAAAATTGTATTCATTAAATGCATATAACATTTTTCTAAAGGCTGTTCTTGTCAATTTTGTTAAGTTCTAACATATTTGTTGGCAAGGTAGTTCAACGTCCGATGGCCCTAAAAAGAATTGGTGAGTTTCTTAAGTAAACTCTTTTTGGACTGAAGTTTCCAGCAAATGTGACTGCCTGGATACCTCAGGGTAATCTTCTCTGGCGTGCTGTTGAAGCCCCGGACTGATCGAAAGAAAATGTACGAAGTCCGAAGCTTTGAAGCTAGTTGTAGAGATCTTTCCCAATGGCACCTGGTATAATGTCGAAGACGTTGGTGTCTAAAACACCTTCTTTTAGCAGACTCAGTTGTTTTGGAGACTAAGGTGGGGAGATTGGTTCGTGCTCGCCCGTTGGAGACTGCCAGTGAATGACTGACTTGGTTTAATAGTGGCCGTCTTTAGTTATCATAGTCTTTAAGTCGACGAATCGTTTTTGGAAATGGTAGTAAAAATGTATTTGTTGGCAAGGTAGTTTAAACTTAGGTGGCCCTTGAAAAAATCAATGAGATTGATGGTTAAGTAGGAAACGTAAGTACTTATAATGGCCCTGAAAAGGGCCAGTGGTGAAACTTCCAGCTATCCCTTATTATTCTTGATGATGAAGAGCAGGCTGCAGGTAGCTTGACTCTTACTCTTGAAATCTCTGTATACGAAGACCGTGATGGAGGGAGGTAAATCGCTGACGAAAGAATATCTTGTCTTTGGATCATTTTTCCCAGATAACCAACCGCTCATCGTTAGTCGGAAAAATGTGGGTGTGCCATTGGAGACACGACCACTGCGAAGGTAGCCGTTGTGGCTGCCCGTGCTTCTCAGGGCTGTCTTCCCTGGCTTACATTTGTAGTATAAAATCCTCTGATGGCACCAGGCCGGATGGTGGAATGGCCACATAACTCTGAAGTGTTGGAGCAGGTTGTGCTTTGGGTAGATACGTCTCCTGGTATTCCTTCGAAGACGGTATTGGTTAGAATATTTTTTTTTGGTAGCACTCGTCAATCCTGGAGGATTAGGGTAGAAGTAGGTCTAGGTCACTTGTCCATTGGAGAAGAGTGTCGTCGGTAACTGGGATACCCAGCTGCACGAATTCTACCTATATTCTCGATGCAGCTCGATATACTGCCAGTAGACAACTGCAGAAATTCTTGAGACGCTCCGGCCTATTTTAACCTTACTTATTTCATTCTGTTACACGTATCTTCGATTTTATGTCAACGCCACATAGCGGATCCTACTTAACTAAAGTGATAAGCTAGCTTATTTTACAAAACTTTGAGCTTATTTATTGCTTTTGTTGTTTAATTTTTCAAGTTAAAAACGATACTAAAACCATCTAGCAAGTGTCAAGAATTGGTATGCAAAATTTCAGCAAAATCGGTTCGGTAGTTTTTGCGGTTAGTGATTACAACGGTTTTAGCGACTTTGCTTTATATATTAGTAAGATCAGATGACCCTAGTATTCTCTTATTTTAAATAAATTTGGCATATTTTATATCAACATCAAAACTGAATTTTATAGATCTCTCTCGCGTAGTTTAGAAACATTATAACAAATTACAATCAGATCGGTAAAAACTTAGACGTATTTACAATTCAATCGTGAGACTGAAAGAAAATAATAGTTATACGTGGCCAACAATTTTTTCACATTTTAGGCCACATCATGTAATGACTTGAGTGTTTTATTTTTTCTCGTTCACATTCGATGAAAGGTCTACATGGTGTTAACAAGTTGTAAAAAGGCTTATAAAATTTAGGAGTAACAATTTTAACGTTCAGATAAATTATTTAATGGATCAGAGATTATGATTACTACCCTTCACTTTTGGTTTGGGGGTTTGTAATCATTTGATATCAGTCATTCCTTATTCTTTCTTCCCATGTAAAAACTATTCAGTAATTACATAGAAAATTCTAATTTTGTAGAAGAATTACTGCAAAATTGTATACAACATATTTCTTAATATTTTTCCAGTAACTTTTTTTTTTATTTTGTTCAACTACTTACGAACCATATTGGTTTCAATAATATTAATATATTTTTGTGATGTTGCCAGCTAACTGACTTTTTATTTCATGGTCAAAAAATAGGTATTCTTTAAACCAAAAAGTACGATTCACATGAAATTGTAAAATCTAAGACATGAAATTAAGGGTCTGAAGATAATTCATCTGAAAGAAAATGCTATGCTACATAAACGAGTTAGAAAACTGCAGTACTGTGTGAATACCGTGATACGTGAACCATTTGAGATGATCTATCAAAGTCTTCTATAATACCCCACGTTATTGGGACGGGTGAAAATCTAACTGTAAGTTTATGATCCTGTATTAAACAGAAGTCCTTCATGGCATAAATTTTCATCTGTACATTAGAACTATGCAATCCATTTGTAGAAAACACCTGTTTCTCTTTGGATTAATTGAAGAATATATAAAAGAAAATGAAAAGTAGAGTGAGAACAATATTTTATCTTTATGAACTACTTGTCATATTAGATAACCCTTTAGAATAGATACGCACCTATCTCGTGCCTACCCTTAAAGTACTAATACTATCAGCTACTAATGTATCGTGCATGTATGCGAGTGTGCAATGATGCCAAGTTGGATTCCAATATAAGATAACGTATCAAGTTAGTTCCTGGTCATTAAGTTTTGTTGTTAAGTGAGATCCTAACACGATGGTGAGATGATCTCTGGCTACTTAATTTTTAGTTAGTTCAGCTCTAATGTAATTTACCATCCAACAAAATTAATTTTTTTGTCAAACTATATTGTGGCCTTGTATTAGCAGTGTAATATCATTTATTTTATAATAATAGACACCCAAAATCAACGATAATTAAATTTTATTATGCACACCGTAAAAAAAAAAAACTTGAAAAAAATATTTACACTCTTAGAGCTAGATATCATCACGTGAAATTTTTGTACACCTCCCAATGCAACATTCATTAATAATTTACTTGGATACTATAAATCCTTGTTATTATATTATTTGATTTAATAGTAAGTATTCATAGACAATATAAGGCAAAGTCACCGACTAACAGCAAAGTTTGCAAATAGTAGAAATAAAAATAGCAACCATATCGTACACGTAAATAATTTAAATTTAATTAAAACGCCTACATGTACACCTCATGATAAATGTTCAATCAACAGACATCGAAATCCTTGGTCTCGATACAAATTGATGAAAGAAGAAGTGTTTATTGGATGATATACGAATTACTCTGTAACTATGTATCAGGCTCTAACTAGACCGAGGTCAGTAGGTAGAACATAACTGGACACCAAAATATAGTGACCGGGACTCAACTCGATCATAGGATGAAGGCATAAATTTATTTGGGATCCAACTTTGCTACTCTGCGTGTGGCACTACATATAACTGTAGGCACATATGTGTATATATACGTAAGTGTGAACATATACAAGCTTGTGGGCGAACAATGAACTTATCCTTAAGAGAAATTTATACTTTGTAAGTTAAGTGATAAGTCACGAGTCAAAAATTGTTTAGATGTGAAAAAAAGTGGAGTAAAATGTTTTAGTTGTCATACGTTTTTATGGAAAATTAATTTTTTTTTCTGTATATAAATCCTAAACAATATTGTTACAATTAATGACAAGAGTATGAATACTTATACCATCTAATTCATTATTCCAGCAACAATACTGTTCTCAGTTATATATTTGTAAGCGGTAATTTTTACGACAGCATTACTTAGCACCACAAAATTTTTTGGCAGAATAATTTTACTAAGTTGTTTTCTTTAGGAAATTTCTTACAATTTATTCAATTTTTATTTATCTACATTAGTGATTAAACTATAACATTTAAAAATTCACGCTGATTTTTTAAGAAAGTATAAAATATCATACATTACAAATTATTACATTATAGACTATTCTCAATCAAATACATCTTTTTGTAGTTATCTCTTTTATTCTCACTGTTACTAAAATTTACATTATTTCATTTTTTATACAACGTACCAAATAAGCCAAATAAGCTACATAATTATTCATTGATAATTAAGCAACGAATAAAAAGGCCTTAGTCACGTAACCATTATTCTTTTAAAATAAGATGTATTCCTCTAAGCCTGTATCATGAACACATAATAGTATCCCTAATTGTAAGTCACTTATCAATATCTTTTACTCAATTCTTTTCGGACTCATTTTATGGTAACTTATGACAATATATCCCTTACTTTGAATTTATCTAAGTTTTTCTTAGTTGTATTTAAAATGTAGTAGGGGTCATTTTAAAGTATAAAAATTGTAAGATCTGAACTTTCTTATTTTTGGTTTATTTTTCATTTTTTTATGCTTCTATAATTATAATTTAATTTTTAAGTACATCTTACAATTAAAAGTCTCATGATTTTTTTTTCTTTGCTTTTAAAAAATCTTTTTTTTTATTTGTAGATTTGTACTAATATTTCTCCTTTTTTTTTTGAAAGAGATATAATTTTTTTGAACAATGATCATATTTATGTTTCGTAAAAAAAAAAAAATGGTCGAGTTACTTTATAATAATTTGCACTATAAAAAGTAAATCTTAATTAAATATTATTTATAAGCTATTTTTGTGAAACTATTATTCTAAAGATACTTGTATTAATTATTATTGTTAGTAGACTTTCACATCCTTTATAATGCACTAAAGCAGGGCGTTTATAATTTTTTTAATGAAGCTATATACTACCATTATCAAAGTTCAATTTAGGATTGTTTCCTCTACATGAAACTTTATTTTAATAATGTCATTTGAATTTTGTCAAATATTATCAGGCAAAATAATTAGTTACTTTAATTTAACCAAATGTTAAGACTTCTTAGTTTTATTTCGAAAGCGAGGCATTGAAGGTGCTAAGGGGAGGTGCGGAGAATTTTAGAATTTGGAAGTGGCTGAGAGAATTGTTCAAAAAATTTAACCTAATTAAATCACGGACAAATAGAATAGTTTTACCTT
Source organism: Copidosoma floridanum (assembly GCF_000648655.2). The sequence continues at coordinate 663,737 of NW_019380086.1, read as the reverse complement.
TCATTGAGTAGAGCTGAAGAGGATCTGAGCGAACACTAAGAAATTATAAGGGGGGCTAAAGAGGGGTAGAGGGAAGCTAAGAGGAGAGAACGAATAATTAACCTAGTTAAAACAATAGAAAAACTAAGAGAATTTTACCTTATGTTAATGAGGGCTGAGGGAGAGTGAATGGGGGAGGTATTAATGACTCTCCAAAACTACTATATTATACATGTATATGTATACATGCATTTTTTAGCATACATGTGAACCACACGTGCTTAATAAGATGTTGTTTTTTTTTACAGGTGAGTGTGACGTGTATATTTCTATAAGTCTTCCTACCTACAACCACGTAAGTTTTAGAAGTGTAAGTTTTTATTAAAATTTTATTTCTAATGTAATTCAGCTGACTGAATACGTGTTTCATTTTTTGTCAGGTTCTTACTATACTGACTAATTTATTGCATGTAACTACCTACTTCAAGCCATTCCATAACTTCCGTTAGTTATTCTATTACCACAACCTGACTTAAAATACATAAATAACTCATGTTCTTAATGTTTCTTTTTAAATGTTCTCATATTTGAGTAACTACATTTATGAAAACATGATCATTGTTTCATCAAAAGAGTTCATTAATAATTCATTAAATGCCATCGGTAATTACAACTGCAAATAATTATTTCATGATAAAAAATCATGTTTGTTATGATAGCATAAAAAATTAGAGAAATATGTTATCCATTCTCATTAAAGCTTATATTAAGTATCCTCACACAGCCTTAGTGTTGAAACACCTCATTATTAGGTATTATTGCAAGTCTAATGTAGGGTTTTACAAGAGTCACAATTTCTTGTATTTTTGTTAAAAGTGTAGTTAACGACTCCTTCCTAGAAGTTAGCTTTAGAACTTGCAGTGATGCTAACATATCATAGATCGGGAAATTCCAAATTGCTAACGAAATTTGCGGAAAATTTAAGATCAAAAAACTCACTACAGAGAAATTCCACCTGTAAATTTTACAGCACCAGGGGAAATCAACAGCTACCGACAGAAGAATTACCGACTACATATTTATATTTAAATTTCCCGCGTTAGCAATTTCGAATTTCCCATGCCATATTATGTTGGCAACACTTGCGGATTCTGAAGCTAATTTCTCGAAAGGAGTCGTAGAGTACACATCCACCGTATTTTTTTAAGTTTGAAAACAATATGCAATACGATATGCAGGTCTTGTTTTCAAGACAATATACTCCTACAATACTTTTAAGAATATTGTCTTGATAATATGTCTGACTTCTTTATACGTGACAACTTTGACTATATATTATTTATGTAAAAAAAAAATATTACTAGTCAGATAAATATTTGGTATGGCCTAGTAATTGTACAGTTATTGATTAACTGTTAATCATTTATAAAGTTATATTGCTCATAGTTGGTCTGGCGCTTATCATATTAACTACTGTTTGAGAAAATAAATATTTTACGAAGGTATAAGCTGTGTGTATATTTTTTTCTTTTTTCTTACTGTTTGATTATTTTATTGATAATTATTATTCATAAGCATGTCATTTTTTTGAAAACGGCATGATCCGAAGACTAAAATGAACTAAGACTTAATAGGAATTTTCAATTTGTATAATATTTTTTTTTGTTTCTGTACTTTAAATAAGTCATGAGTTTTTGGACACAACAAAAAAATTTTCGAACAGTACTGCGTCACGGACTCTTAGCAAAAATCGTTGTAAGTAAATTGAAAAAAATTGTTGACGCCAAATATAATAGTAGTTGTCCTACCTGGTGCCGCATGCTCCCACCAAGTCCAAAGGATCTTTTTTTACTTGCCTTACTTGTATGCGCACCAAGTGCGAACTCTACGTTTCCTACTGAGGGCGCAGTAAATATCCAAAAGTTGGAAAAAGGCATAAAAAAGGGAGATTAAACTTAATTCTTTCGTTAACGCCGTGTACAAAAATATATATTTTAATCGACAATTTCGTTACTTTATGATTAAAAATTTCTCGAAAATACACTGGAATCAAAATCGTTACGGGCTACTCTGAGTTTTGGCACAAAGACAATTAAAAAGCTTTATTTTGTTTCCAGACATGATACAAACTGTAAACTTTGGAGAGGGATATAAGCCCAATCATACCAATTTTGAAATAAATTTTCGTAACGTAACGGTAGACATATGTTCTTTGTCTAGGACTGAACAATAAATGCTAGTTAACTGTACATTATGACATAGCCATAGATATATTAGTATAGGTCATTGGTCGAGTATCTACTTGTAGACCTTACACGTTATTAGATATTTATACTTATTGAGTTGCAATTAAATATACAAGCAAAGTAACGTTAACGAATATTTTAACGAATCTACAACAAATTTGACACGATCCTATGCTGACTAAACAATGACCGAACTTCGATTTGACACAGAATAAAAAACGAGATACTTGCTCCACACCAATTTGACAATAGTTAAAAAAGTAGATAATTCTTAAGCTCCAATTTGACACTGATTGTGGCTCAGCCCAAGTTCAACACATTTTTTTTCAGACACCATTTGATATTTCTCTTTTATTTTTATAAAGAAGCGTATTTGCAACAAATGAAATTTTACGACAGACAGTAATTAAATATAATAGGAAACATTTAAAAAAAATAAGGATGACGTAGTAGAAAAGCAAGTTCTATAACAATTCGGGCACTGATGAACTTTTTATACGCATTGTATACTTTTTTAGTTTAACTGTAAAATATTATTCTTATATTACAAATCTTCTGTGTGCAATAAAAACTACAACACTCGTGCAAAAGTATGGCCATTTTTAGGGTCATACGATTAAGGTGGTTAGAGCGAAAAACAAATTTCTTACGGCAGTCTTAAAAAAATTATAATGAGTCTGTTTGCAATATGTTGATTACATATTAAAATTTTAGAAATCTTAGCGTCACAGTTTTTGAGAAAAAAATAACAAAGTAACAAACTTAGGATCTTGCACACAGGCTCTTATGAGAACGTCGTCGCGACGTTTACATTTTTACCAATAACTTGGTAAAATTTCCTAGAAATCTTTCAAAAAACTATTATGCTATTGTAAATAACAATTGTAATAACATATCCGAATTTGAGGGAGCCTGCCGTCACGGTTTGAGAAATACTTTAATTAAAAATTTGAACAAAATGCTATTACTATATCTATATAGAGCAGACAAGAAATGAAACATTGCGCATGAACTCAATTTTTTAGTATCAAATATTTGTTCTCCCATTTATTAGTAGCATTTTGCTGTACGATGTGGAACAGTTAGCATGATTCATCAAGAATAATGATAAAATACATTAATTTTTTATTCAAACAAACTTTTGAGGTGACCTGTAATTTTCTCAAAAAACTTTGATAGTTGACACCACTGCTACAAGAAAAACATAGGCTAACCTATGGAAATATGACAATTCGATTAATAGAATATCTTAAAACTTTTTTCGGTTACCTGTATTTTTCACAACGGCATTTGAAAACTGAAGTTATAACCTACAACACGTGTATACTGATACTACTCGACACTTTCGATTCAAGTTGGAAATCGTTAGTCTTGGTATACCTCCCATAAACGCTCCTCGAAGCGCTCTAGTTAAAATAGCGAGCTTAAAGCCCGAATTTCTCAAGATTTTATTTGAATAAGGATACAAAAAAGGTTACCCTTAGATTTAGCATAATAAATCTAAACTATTTAATGATGTATGTCTAACATGCTGACACTAGGGCGCTGGAACCTCCTTAAAGTGTGAGTTTACTACTCATGGCATAATAATATAGGGTATAAACATAAACACATTCTTTATAACAAGACGGTATGAACTGCATGATTTCTGCGGATTTCTGTATAGTGTTCGTAGCGCAGACCATAAAACCGGCAGATACTGCAAGAATATAAAAGAAGTAATGGTGATTAGGTAAGAAGAAATTAGCCAAATTATATAATTACATTTGCTCGTGTATCATATTCATACAGAAACGTGATATAATATGAGTAGTCAGTGGACACGCGTTCGTGTTAACCCGACAGTCCTGACTTGTTAAGTCAAGGCTACGTAGACAGAAGCAGCGCTAACCTGACTGATCAACATATCGGCCAGCAGTAAAACGACGACAAGCAGCAGCAGAAGGCAAAGAAGTAGGAGATGGAGAAGGAAGAAGATGGTTAGGGAAGTAGAAGGGAAAAGAGTACCGTGGGTGGTCCATGTTGCGAGGATGCACGCCTCTTTCTCTCCCTCTCTCCTGTTCCGGCAGCCCAGATCGCTCGCTCTCACTTTTTCTCTCTATCTCTTTCTTTGCACGCTCTTCAGAACCACGGCGGCGCCCGTAATTACAGGTTTCTCATTTACCGCCTATTACACACTTCGTTAACGCATCATTTATTAAGCAGTCTAGCTTGCTCTGCCTCCTGTTGATCTGTCTTTACTCACGTGCTCACTACTCGCACTTCGTGCCACGTCCACAAACTTGCCAATTTTTTTCGTTCTCTGTATGCCTGTACACATACGCACTAAATCTTCGCGATAATAGGTCCGTGAATGATGTATACGTGTGTACTTAATTTGACTCGACTTAAGGTTGTTCTGTCATCGCTCAGAAAAGGTAAAGAAGAGCAGAAAGGTGATCCCTACACTGTAGTATTGAAAATTTCATTTGCTGATGACTGCTAAAAAAGTTTAATATTCTTGAAGTGCTTACTTTTCAAGAAAATTGTTTTTAAGTTTTCATCAAAACATTTTAAGATCTAGCAAAAGGCTTACTGATTTTGTAAAGAATTATCATACTACACATTAAAAATTATAATAAATGTTTACGACCTTATAATTATTATAAGGAGTGCTTCTTGTTACAAGCTTTAGTTTTTATTTAGAAGTACCTACAAGACGTCTTGCATAAGGACGGTCTCTACGAAATTTATTGATTGGCTCTCAGTGGAAAAGTTAATATGAAATTTAGTTGAATGATGAACGATTGCTTCAAAATTACAAGAAAATTTTTAATCAATTTTTCTTTACTTTTTAACGACGACAGAGCTCTTTGACACAGGCTTAGCTACAAGTCCCTTACTTTCAGTTGTATTGATGAAAAGATAGCGTTTATGTGTATCAGCCAATTGACCAACCTATTAAAAATTGTGTTGAGTTACTCCCATTTAATTGAAAATTCTTATAACTCTTGAGTTATCTTCCTTCATTTTTTAATTTTTTTTCTTTATTTTTAAAATTCTTACGAAAATTGGACGAGTGGCTCCATTTGGGATACTAATAAACCTGATTGAATTAATAGTTATTTACGTAACAAGTGCGGAAAAGACGATTTCCCGCACGAGTCGTGATTGACTCGCACGAGTGGCCGGAGTTGACGGAAACGAGTGCCAGTTGAGTACATGAGTGCGTTGCACGAGTGTAATCGCACGGCACGAGTTACCATCACCGGCCACTCACGTGCTCAACTGGCACTCGTTTCCGTCAACTCCGGCCACTTGTGCGAGTCAATCACGACTCGTGCGGGAAATCGTCTTTTCCGCACTTGTTACGTAAATAACTATTTTACATAATAAAACACCTAAAATCTTTATAATTATTTATCAAGATCAATGCATTTAAATTTATTTAAATACAGTGAAAAATTTTATTCAATTGATTTATTCTGAAATTGAGATCTAAGTCGTCCATGAGACAGTAAATGTTGTAAGCTTTGTAAAAAGAGTAGGTGAATAAGATTTTAGTGAAAAAACAATTTTTTTACATCTGAGGAGTCAGAGACCTTGTCACAGTTTTAGATTTTCTGTATCGTTTCTATAAAATAATGGCTCAGCAAATGCACAGTCCAAGGATTATCGAAAAATGCTTACTTTAGTAAGATATCAAAAGCCTTGACAATGTCCCACGAACAATACTCTTATATATTGAAAAAAGCATGCTCCATTTGAATAAGGTTAATGTGGCTGACCATTCATGATTTAAACCTTGATTTTCAATATTTTCAACATTCGTTTATATATGCCTGTTTTCCACATTTTTATTCACTGCAGGGCACCGTGCGGTCCGCCTCATTTGCTGGCGGAGCACCCCTACTGATTGACTTAATTGGATACTTAAAATAAATAATATTAAACGTCAAAACTATTTTCCTACAATAAATTACAACTTTTTCACTTATATACATTTATTATATATAGAATCTCAGCTCACGTAAGTACAATGTAAAAAATAAAAAATGTATACTCAAGTTGTGTTTGCGATATCAACACTCACCTTAGGGTGCCTGTACACGGACGTCTTGAAGTCTCGAGACTGCCAGCCAAATTTTGGGCGGGCGATTAAGTTCAAACTGACGTTTAACAAATACTGATATAATTTTTTTTAAGAAGAATAGACACCTTACTTTTAATCAAACTTGATACGTATTTGCATTTTAACATTCAAAACTGATTCATGAACCAAAATAAACAGAATTTAGGTTTTTGGTAACAACCTCTCTTTTTGTCGACTAATCATTCACAAAAAAATTTTCAGCGTTTGTAGTTGAACTCGTTTTCTATATTAAAAGTCAATTACGCAATGCAGGTTTATAACAAATTGAGAGTCTATTTCCCTTTTAAAAATAAATTATATTAGTATCAGTTTATCGTTAGTATGAATTAAATGGCCTGCCCAAAATTTGGCTGGCAGTCTCCAGAGTTCAAGACGTCCATGTAAAAGCACCCTTATGTATGTGTTCCGCCCGCCGCTTGTTTGTTGCTTTATATCTCGTAAACTATTGCTCTACCACACTGTGAAAAACATTATATCTGACCTAAAAAAAACCTCATCTTTCGAGTTGGACTATTAAAAAAAATATTAAAAATACCCTTTTTGAGATATAAGACGTTTTGTGTTTTTTTTAGGTTAAGCAGCCATATTTTTGCAAAACCAATAAGATTATTGAAAAGCTGAGAAAAAAACACGTTGATTAAGTATTTTCATTATTTTTTTACAATGCATTATGAGGTTGCAATCGTGAGCTGAAAAGTGAGTGTTTTGGTGCTCGCGCGCCGCGCTGAGACATCTATCGTGAAATGCTCCATATATACGTGAGCTGTACGTTGTACCTTAAACCATAATTGCTCTAGCAGTCTTGTGCACTGAGAAAAGTGGTGTTAGAAAAAGTGTAACGACTATATAAACAATTACTATATTTTATAGGAAAGCTGAGACATACTCGCATATTATAAAAATTAGTATGCTACATAGTAAAACCAGATTACAGTAAAATTTGCTATTCGACATGGTAATTTTTACTTTGCTCAGGAAAAATTTTTATATTAGTAAGTAAGAGATGAAAAATATATATGTACATACATATTGCCCAAAAAATATATATATTAAACAGAAGATTATTAAAATGACTATAGATTTTTTAATTACAGTATATAGATACTGATAAATTTTATAGATATTTTTATTTTAAAAAAGATCTGCACAGCGACTGAGATTTGAACCTTCATTCTTGAGCTCCGAGTCAGGCTTCACAACCACTAGACCACGGGATTAGACTATCTCGATCGCGCTTATATAGTAATCGTGCGGGAATTTCGCCGCTTGACGGGAGCGAACTATGAGGGGCTTGGCCACCTGGCGAGTGGAGCCTGAAGCGCGAGAGAAGTGAGACGCCACAAATATATCGATACCATACTGATGAATTTGAAACATATTTTTATTTTAAAAAAGATCTGCACAGCGACTGAGATTTGAACCTTCATTCTTGAGCTCCGAGTCAGGCTTCACAACCACTAGACCACGGGATATGATGTCCGCGCGAGTGTGAATAAAGTATATGTGGGAACTGGGAACGTGTACTGTTTATCATACACACAATAGAGTTATAAAATCAAAGGGTATTCTGTGGACCACAGTATTAACAACAGATAGTAAGTCAATTCAAAATATATTTTTTTCAAGTTTTAACCCTGATAAATAACATAATATGTTTTTCTCAATATTTACATCTGTATAACCTCAAATTTGAAGCTCAATAGGCGTATATATCTATAGACATCGTACGAAATTACTTTCGAACATAGTAATTTTTACTATACTGAATAGCAATGCAGTGGAATGAGAAATTTTACTATGTCACATAGCAAGTTCTACTTTAGAATGTGATGCATTTTAAAACGATTGCAATAAAATTTACTATGTTGTGTAGCAAAAATTGTCCTATTAAAATTTTCAGTATGTCAGACATAGTAATTTGTATTATGCCGTGAAATAATTTTTGTAGGGGTATTGCGTAATAAAAATTATTTAAAGTATAATAAAATTAATTTTAAATGTAATAGTTTTGCGCCGATGGATGAGTATAGCTCAGCTTTCCCAAAAATGTAGTAATTTTTAATACAGTTTTAATACTTTTTTTAACACTACTTTTCTCAGTGTTTGAAACCAGCTCTTTAGCATTAAAGAAAAAGACGACTACATCAAAAACAAATTAAGCTTCTACTAAAATTATCTCTTCAGTCAAGTACTATCTTGACCAAACTTGCCTTTATGTTACACTTTTAGTAGATTTCAGATTTGGGCATTTTGATATGCATGCTACATTTTTCACCAGCGTTATGGAACAGCGTAAACATCCTATAAATCATAAGTAATGTATTAGAGTACTGTATTTTAAATAATCAATGTGTATCCGTAAACTTTGTCAGAAGATATATAATTACACAATTTTCATGAAGCAACAAAACTATTTAATTTTAAAAGGGATTTCAGCATGATGAACATCTGATTTTGGCTTAAGCAATAAAATTTTTAATACATTAGGATGTGTTTTTTTATGTTTATCATCACCCTAAGGCAAATACATGTATGTTTTGACAGCGCATAGTTTATTAACCACACGGTAAATAATGCCTTGCGAAAAACTATATCAGTGAAGTTGAACATTGAGAGAAACGTTAGGATGATTATTAAGGAGCTTGATTTCCACTCAGAAAATAATCCTCATATTCATTAATGAATTTTTTGACCAGAGTGGGATTTGAACTCTGGGTATCAAGATTTGAAGACAGACATGCTACCTTTAGAGCCATAATGTGGCTTAGTATTAGGATGTTGTTTCACTACCACAAGAGTAAGATCCTAATAGTAATTTTTTTGTTTTGATTCCAGAAGTAAAATAGTGTACTAGAATGGATTATGATGAAAACACCATAGTGTAATGGCTACGCATTAATTTGTAGTAGCAATTTAGCTTATTATTATACACCTACTTTCCCCGTACATGCACAGAATGGGATGTTATTTGAATGTGCAAGCTTGAGCTACTCGTGTACAAAAAACTTGCACTGCCTGAAAGCTATACTGCTCAGCGGGATCTGAGTTTTTCCACCCTCGTTCTTTTCTTTACTCCATACAAGCCAACATCTGCATAAAATATACACGTACAAGGGTACGTACTCGATGTACCTACGTGTATGTAAATGTCTCTTGGATAATGGGCTCTAATGCCAACCAATCGACAGTAAGCTCCAGCTATACAAAGACAGCCACTTTGCCAGCTTTACTGAAAGGCATTGAGCCATTTTGAATGGTCTTTTTATTAAAAGTTACACTTTGTCTTTCCAGCCTGGACCGTTACTCTATCTTTTGAATGATAGTTGTATGTTTTCTTCAATGTCGATAAAAGCAGAGATATCTCCCATTAGAAGAATCCAAATGAAAGAGTGGCCGATTGCACACTCTGCCATCCAACGGAAAAAAAGGTTTAAGTGACGTGAGAGATGAACTGAGAAAATCAATGAAAACTAAGTGTCTTAAAAAATCAATAGTAATTTGAATATTGGATCGAGAAAAAACTGTTTTTTATATAAATATGGTATGATCTTTCTATTTTCCACAAAAGAAAAACCATTTTTCCATGAGAACTATGAAAATCTGTACTTACCCTTCTAACTCGGCGCAATTTCCTCGTAAATAAAAGGGTAAGTGCAAAAATCAGCTTATTCCATGGGGCTTACCCTTTTTCTAGTTTGGAATCCAAGGCGGTGATCATCGACTTTACAACATATAAAAAGGGTAAGTGCACTTACACTGTCTGCCTGGTGCGATTTCCACGTTTTGTGTCACTTACCCTTTTTTTTTGACCGTTGGCTAAAATTATTGGCAATTTTTCCAATTTTCAACCAATTATAACTAAATCATGGTATAAAATATTTAATTTGTAGATATACTATTAGACGCAGAATTGTTTGACAAATCTATTGGTATAAATAACTCATTTTCGACAAAAGTGTCACTTATACCTTTTTTTCTGTTGGACGGCAGCACTAAGAGAAGGACTTGTTTTTTTATCAATGTACAAGCATGTTCACAGAAAATTAGGTTACAGGTTCCTTATAACTTTTTAAATTTTAACTGATACAGATGGCATATTAATAGTTAACATATCATATTAACATTGAACCTGCGTCACTTCAGATGGCACCAGGCTGGATAAATATTATACTCAAGTTATTAGTTGACATATAGAGTTAGTTACTAAAAAAATCTTCTCTCAGCGCAGGAGGTAAATGATGTTTAAATTGAAGTATTCAAATACTTTCTTGAAACAAAAATTGTGTATTCATTGCAGTATCAGATGACGGTTTCATGAATACTGTTATGACAAAAAAATTGTTCACGAATGACTGTTTTGAAGTAAATTTGTGAATACGTTCTTGCACAAACATATCCAGAGCTGGTTTTTTGACACGTTTATTTTGGCAAGATTTTTTTCTTCACACCTATAATATAAAAATTTCAATATGAACTTGTACTTACGCATAAGTCAGTAAATATAAATATTTTTTCGACAAGGACACTCAGAAAAAATCAAATACCACCAACTCGAAATCTCACCCATTATTACTGAAGCAGTGTTGTATTTCGGAAGTCATTATGAAACAAAAAGTTAAGAAATCTCAATTTTTTTAACTTGCTTATTTTGAACTGGAAAAATTGATTTATTAAGTCCAAGTCACATGAAATCAAATGATATTTTTCAAAAATTTAGAAAAAATACTTTATGTTTCCAAAAAAATTAAACTAAGATAAAATTCTATGTCATTTGAAAGGGAAATCGAAATATGTGTAGGGGCACATGTCATATTTTTCAGAGTAGATTATTAATAAGTTAAATTAGTTAATAATGGCCACCCTAATAATCTCTGAAGTTTAGAATCAAAGAAGTACACTCTGGTGAAAATGTGTGCGTGTAAGTGTATGTGTATAATCAGTCAGAAGTAAGACCTTCCTGGACCAATTTCAATCAACTTTTGCTACTTTTTTTCTCCTTCGAGAAAGTTTCTTCGACAAGCAAGAAATGTTACCTTGTTGTTTTAAAAACAAGAGATCAGAGTCTACCTCAATTATTTCATCAAAAAGTATTCTAATGTCTTACGTTTGCGTAACAAAGGACGGGCAGTGTCAAAGATTAGTTTCTTAATAAAAAAAATTGTCCTTGGCTACATAAAAAGACTATGAAAATTCAAAGTTATTTACGTTCAAACATCAGTAGCAATAACCTGCGCTGACTATTGACCTTTAAATTTTTAAAAAAATTTTTCCCATTCACGTTCTGATAAAGTAACGATGTTCACATCTGTTAAAGATGTGAACCCTGTTCTGAAATGCTATAAAGAAATAAAATGTACACATTCTGTTTGAGCCTGAGTATCTTGGTAGTATAACGGTTAGTACGGCTCACATCGAGAAAGAAATCACTTAAACGAAGAAGAATGATTCAGTTAAATAGGCTAAGTAACTTTAACATGTACAAAAAGTGGTTAACAAAATCTTTAGCTGCATTGGTAGGAAAGTATATTCACTCAAACGTTTTGTCAAAATATTAATTACTCAGGAAAGTGACAACTGGCTGACAAGTTTCTCTGCAAAGTACTTACCTGTTTCATCTTCTTGATTCGAAGAATACCCTTTAATCTCACAAATATTAATGTTGGGTACCATCATTCAGTACTGCGTAATAAGAAGAAAACAAAAATTATAATTATAAAGGACTTCTTCAAGTCAACTAGAGGTTTGAAAAAATAATCTCACAAATGCTAAAATTCAAGTTTTAATATTTTTATAAGAATGTTTATTATTTAATGGAGCTTAAACTCCATAAACAGGAGATTTTGCTAAATGTAGCTATCAAAAAAAACTTTTTTTATTAACTCCTTTTTAACGTATTTACAATAAAACTTGAGCTATTGGAATTTCATTAATGTGTATTCTTGGCAACTCTCAAAGTTTAGTGAGTTAAGTTGACACCTGACCTTTTGCATCTTAAAAATCGGTTTTAGAAAGTGGTAGTCGAAGCAAAAATTATTATGATTAATGTGAATTAGCTCGAGCTGTAAGAAGAGGTGAGAGTGGGATCGCAGTCAAAAAAAAGGTGCCTGCCACTACAAAAGCAACCATGTGCCCTTGGTTTCTCTCTGTCACCGGTTACTAATCAGAGAATTGAAATACGCGAGTTCATGGATATTGGAGGGGAGATGTGGATAACGTTGGCGTAAGGAAAAAAAGCTGCTTGTAGGGCGAACTTTGCAAAAGATTCCTCTGTCAGCCCCCTGCCTTTTCCGTCTTCAAGCTGATCCAGTCGTTATGGAAAAAAAAGAGCGACGAAAACAAAGTACAAGAGGATCATGGAGCAATGGAACGGCAGCTACCCCATTGTACGCTGGCTGAGCCGCAAGATCTTGGCTCCCTCACGCTCACCGAACTTCACAATCATATTGTCAGAGAATAAGGAAGAAGGAGATAGAGAGGGAAGCCACAAATCAGCGACGTACACACTTTCACTTTACTTCTCGACCCTTATTTCCTGCATTGCGTCTCTGCGCCCACATTATTTAGTTCAAATGCGTTATCATATTAGCCACTTTCACCCCCGGTAAATTTTTGATTCTACCATCGATGGCGTTCAACTTTTAACCAAAGTTTTGTAATTACTTTCAGCCAGACAAACGCAATACATACATACTGCGACAATTAATTCTTGAAGTCTCGGCTCTAAGCATCTTACCATCAAGGGCGCTCTTGTCAGTCACCTGACGTTATTTTTTTATTCATTTACTAACTGTATTGCTGAGGATGTGAGAGACCGTTGCTATTGAATGTACATACAATTTTTTTCTGAAGAATGACCTACAGACAAAATCTTTGGTAGCAATTTATTTCGTTAACCCCAAAGATTACTCGTTCGTTAGTTCATATTATATTTGACAAGCCATGCATCAGAAGTTTCATCAACGCAAAAAAAATGTCCCCTGATTTTCCAAAGCTTGGACAAAAAATTTCGGGAAGAATGAAACAGACTGGATCAGATGAGTGCTTGATTTACTAATGGCGCTGTGACTGCGACTCCCCGTACGTTACACAACAGTTCATTGTGACAGCTAGTGTATTCATATCGACATAGGGGAGGGAAAATATGTATACATACCATAGAAACTTGTCGACTGCTCATCTTCGTGTAATTGAAATGGGAAATCAAGAGAGAGGGTATGAAAGAGAGGGAGAAAAGAGAAGATGAACAACATGGAGCTTCTCGAGCACAAGATCAATCGCGTAGGTTGGTATCCGAAAAGAAGGGGAACAGTAGGGGATACTTGGCAACAATACCACCAGCACAAGGCACTCGAGTGCAGTATAAAATTATCCGTCCCAGCTATCCAGAAAAATGTCTCCTCTTTCTCTACCTTTTTCGCTCGTTCTTCCGTACAGCCGCGTGTCACCATGTCGTCGTCATTTGAGGTGAATATAGAAGCGGCGATAGCACGGTGGATTAACGCATGCACACAAATGCTATGAACACTTGGGAAAAGACGGGGGGATCTGGCTATTCAGTGCACATTACATGCATCGATATTGTACTATCCAACAAACACAGGGGACACATGAACTTTGGGGAAAACAGTCCATTGTCTGTTACAAACTTAGGTAAAAATTAAAAAATCAGTGAAAAAAAAGAAATACTTACATGATAGGAGTAGATTTATACTACTTTGCTGAATTTTATGAGTATAACTAACAAGTAAATGGTCTGATTTTTTTTTTTTTGACGCATGATTACTGATTCGCAAAATATTTTCTATTATTATATAGCAATCGCTAGAAAGAAAAAAAAATTGTATCGATGGCCTGTTAGACAGTTAAAATAAGCTACTGTAAAAGTTCTCGACCAACCATCAAGAAGAATCATTCGTATGTGGAAGTAGCTACTGGTCATAACAATCGTACGCTAGCAAGTAGCAGTAACGCAAAAGGCAATCCCTCCGTTCTCATTTTTCCGTACTTATGGATAATGTGGCTGCACAATAGACGGCCGCAAAAGACGTATATTGTATAATAGAGAGTTTCATGGAGCGGCAACGACTTCGACAACGTCCAGATTTCTTTCACTATACTATTTTGTATAAAAAGAGAGCAAATAATAAGTGAACACTGCTGTGGCTACTATTCCAGCTCGAACATAGCTCTATTGTGAGCATCAGCTTATTCATTTACGTCTGTTTTCCTGAAATACATAGACCCATGAAATGCAAGTTAGTGTTATTGTATAAAACTACTGTCATCTCTCACTTTTTTAAAAGTATATATATATATATATATATTACTATAACTATATTATATAAAGAGACAGCGTTTGTTGGTATGTTCACAAAAATCTCAAAAACTACTGAGCCAATCGATCTTTCATTTGACAGAAGTTCAATTATAACTTCTAACGTGTCATAGGCTATTAAAATTCACAATAATTTTGAAAGAAATGTTTTTACGCTACTTATAAAAACTAACTGCAAAACAGCTCTGAAAAGGAGTTTTAACTTTTAGCTAGAGGGCAAGTGGCTATATTTTCAATGTTACTTTAGATTGACTAAGCCGCTACTGCAATCAATTTTATGGAGTTACTTTAATAACCAAAAGTTCGTAGTATAGACTTCAGTAACGTGTGACACGCACATTAGCACATGTATGGCACATATATGAGCGTATATAGTGTGGTAAAAACCTTTAGTTTTACTAATATACAAAGCAAAGTCACTAAAATCGGTGTAATTACAAACCACGAAGACTATTCAACCGATCTGGCTGAAATTTTGCATACTGATTCTTGACACGTCCTAGATAGTTTGAGTCTAGTTTTTATCTTGAAAAAACTAATTATAAAAGCAATAAATAAGCTCCAAGTATTGAAAAAATACGCTAGCTTTTTACTTTAGTTCGGTAGGATCCACTATGTGGCATAGAAGTGAAATCAAAGATTTTCAAGTAGGTAGGATAATATGTATTCTTATTCTCTCGCGATAAAAAATGGACAGGTTAAGGAAGTTCCAGCGAGTAAGGATACCAACCCGCATTTTGGAGTCCTAATTTGCTCAAAAAACTTTTATAGTTTCAATTATAAACAGAACATCTAAAAAAAATTTTCTAGTTATCTATTTTTCACGACGACATTTGAAAAATGAAGTTATTACCTACAACATGTGTATACTGATAATACTCGACACTTTCGATTTAAGTTGCCGATCATTAGTATTAGTATACCCGCTATCAGCGCTCTGGATAAAAGAGTAAGCTTTTAGCACCAATTTTTCAAGATTTTTTCCAGTTAAGGATATAAAAAAGGGTACCCTTAGATTCACTGTAATCTAAACTATCTAATGACATATGTCTAATATAGTGACACTATGTTGCTGGAACCTCCTTAACCTCCAGGATTTTGTTGCTTTGGTGATTGGCGATGGTAATGACAAATAAACTGCATGGATTCCGAATATAAATATTGAAAACGTTTTACATTACATATCAACACACTATGGTATTCCATTCAGTGAGTCTCGGGCGAAATCGAGACCGGGGACCGCTGGTGTGTATATACATATACATATTTAATCTTTATACCGTGCATCACTGTGGTGCCTATCATTATTCAGTGTCTTTTATGCAACGCACTATGCTTAACTATCTTGGAGGTCCGTACACTTTGCCCTTGTAAAGTAACTTTATTTATTCACGGATGCTTCAGAAGCTTCAATTTTAAACTGGGGTGTTTCTCTGTCTTAGATGCACAAACAACTTATCATACGAAAGTTACCTTTGTTGAATCAATGAAACATGGTTCATATGTCTGTTTGGTGATGTAATTAGAAGAAAACACTTGGCTATATAACAGAAGTTTTCATCATACAAGCGCCGTTCTCACCAGGGTTATTTTGCGTCCCGAGGGACCGTAGGGTAGCCCTAGTTGGGTGACAATTGTATGGTAAATGCTATTTTTCCTAGTGAAGGTGCTGGTGAATATCTACGTGTATTATTTTGGCATCCTCTATGAGGAAATTTGATGAGATCCATGCTTTGAAGACTCATAACCTCGAAATCCGTTGAAAAAGGTTTTTAAAGTATTCGAAACCATAACATCTAATAATTTGTATAACTTAATTTTTTGCACACTCAAAACCAGATAAGTTTTATACTTCAATCTTTTGCAACCTCAAAATCCAGTAAGTTATGTGTTTTAAGCGCTTTGAACATCGAGATGTTTAAAGCTCATATCTTATTGGGTCATGTAAAACATGTTTCCCACGAGGCTTACGGATTTTAAGAGTTTAAGCATCTTAATGACATAGCTTACTTTATGTAAATAAAAATAGAACTAATTGAAACCTAAAAAATGGTAAATAAGAGTACTGATCACTTGTACACATTTTTTGCCATACCTTATAATATTAAAAAAGGAATTATACGTAAATAGTAATGAGGAGTTTAACACTATTTATATAAAGCAGTAATAAGAATAATCTGATAAAACTTATAAGAATGAATAAAAGTAGATTCTTTCCAGATAATTTATAAAAAATATGAGATAACTTAGTCCTTGAAATTTTGATTTATGTTACAATGCTTCTTGTAAAGATATTTATAAATACTATGTAGAATAATACTGGAAATTATTCTACATAGATAGTGTAATCTTTTACATAATTTATGTAAAGATATTTATAAATAAAAATACGAAATAACACATTAGAGGTTAACTTTACAATGCTGCATTTTTAAAAGAACGGATATTTTGGCATGCGTTAGAGGCTACAAAATAAGGATTTATTAACAATTAAAATGGTGATAACAAAGGCCACTGCTTATAACAGAAAGATCCTGAGGAACGTCCTGAAATTGCAAAATTGTGTGGTTATCAAAACTGATACCGGCAACTAGCTGGATTTTGACGGTACAAGTCCTTGGATGGATAATTTATTTTATAAATAGTTTTCAATCATCGAGTTTTATGGTCATTGTTATAACTTATATGGTTTTGACATTACTATCTGCTTGAAGCATAAATACTCCCATTTATCAGTATTTGCAGATAGACGTCAAACAAGAGAACTTGATTTTATGTGTTTGCAATACTCCCACACAGAAAATCGATGAGAATGCCAGCATCATTGCAGGATTAAGATTCATTTCTAGGCAAGTACAGTGTCATGGAAGAAGGTATATCAAGCTAGCTTAACAAATTGATTTTTCCCACACCTGATATGCACCATAATTTGTCGCTAATTAATCGCTAATTAGTTGCCAAATAAAAAAATTTGTCGCTCTAGCCGTTTACCGAGAAATAGACGTAGTGCTACCTTGATATCAAGCTGGCACTACACATAGCGTATCTCGGTTCAGGAAGGGCGTAGGGAAACCACAAGGATACCAAAATTTGGTGTACGGGTAAGAAAAAAAGCATATTAATTTTCGTGATAAACAAACGTGCGTACACTTACCCATGGGTCAAGTGCACGCATTTGAGATGCCCTTACATAATTATTAATATTAAACTAATACAACGGCTTGCAACAAATTTTAAAATTTTTATCATTAGTTGGGTTAGTACTAAGGTTAGTATGCTACAACTTAGGCATGATATCATTTCTTTAACCCTCATCTATTGATCCTTAAAAAAAAATTTAAATCCGAAAGTGCGCACACTTACCCCTTGAAGCCCACTCAGACGTTTTTCGCTGGGCTGCTGCGCGCTGGACCAGCGACGAATTATTAAAGGGTACCATCTTTCAGCGACAAATTAGCGACAAATTTTGGTATCCTTGTGGTTTTCCTACGCCTTTCCTGAGCCGAGATACGTTATGTGTAGTGCCAGCTTGATTTCAAGGTAGCACTACGTCTATTTCTCGGTAAACGGCTAGAGCGACAAATTTTTTTATTTGGCAACTAATTAGCGATTAATTAGCGACAAATTATCGTGCATATTGGGTGTGGGAAAAATCAATTTGTTAAGCTAGCTTGATATACCTCATGGAAGAGTTGTAACATCATTGACAAATGCAATTGTCCAATTAAGGAGGTTTGGGAGAAAAGTTAAAAATGGAGAAATGTGCCAAAAAAATGTATGTTATATTTGAGCATGTTAAAAGTGCACATGAATTTTTCCAGATTTTTCACCAGGGGAAATTTTCGAGAAAAAAATTATGAAATATTGTGAGTTTAACACGGTCTCTTATGAGAGAACAAGGTTAGGTTTGCCTTTTAATTGAAATTAAGGTATATTCTAAATGTGTTGGGATAAAAAAAAATGTTTTCATAGATACCTTGGTACAAAAAAAAGATGCTCGACAAAAAAATTAAGCCTTGACAGGCATTTTTGAAAAATATGAGCAGTTACAGTCGTACAGTTTCAAGTTTGTAGAGTGCAAGAGGAGGTGCGCGGTAAAGGGGGTACATCTGCGCGGGCAAGGGGGACTTCCCGTTCCTCGCCTCTCTGAATGATACTCCCAAACCTCCTTAAATACTTTTTAAAGTTATTATGATGCTTTAAAGTATTTTGATTGCCCAAAACTGTTGATTTGATGCCCTTCGACTAGTGACTGCGTGACAAAAAATTTTGCTGTCGAGCACTGAAAATCTTTAACTCAAGAATTTTTTGATACGTCACCAGTAATGAAAAATATTTTTACCGCCTGAAAGTGAACAATAATAGCTTAACTAGTTTATCTAATCACATACACTGTGATTTTTCTAGAGTTCACAACACCATGACTGATATTATGATTTAATAAATGGCAATTACAATACTAGGTGTGAGTGATGAGAAAGTCATCAGCTATATGAAGCTAGAGCACGAAGCATACTAAAAAAATGATTGACAGTGATATGCTGCCAGTCACTTTCAATGATCTTTGGAAATTGAATACTTGTTCTTCACCGGCAATCAGAACAAAAAACAGAAGCTACTGTAACTTTTGATAAAAAGATTCAATATGCGAATAAAAATCAAGACGAGGTTGGTTTGTTTGATATTTTTTATAAAGATAAATACTATTGTTACAAAATGCACAAAATGGCTTCATTTTTCAAAAATGACAGAAAAATTTTTAATCTTCACTTGCAAGACATTCATTTTTAAATTTCATCCAAGTTTTCTAAAGTTTTTAAACTTCATTCATAAGTGATGCTTATGTCCTTGTCACTACACAAATACAAGAAAATATGTAATGAACTAAAGAAATAAATGGTCGGGCAAAACAGAGTAAAAATAATGTTGAGCTTTTTTCTGTCCCATCCCTTGGCACCTTAGTTAAGCTCCATCCTATGAAAAAATAGCTTATGTTTAATTGATAGCCAACAAAAACTTCTCTTTTATGTATATTGGTCAATTTCCATTTTTGTCCGAGCAATCTATTGCCTCCTTCTTTTCCTATACATGCAGAGCTGATGTTTAGGATCAAGGGGGTTTGAGCATGAGGTATGCCACCTATAAGCTAAGCACAAAGTGGTTTGATCGGAAAAAGGGAGAAGAGGGGCCGGATCTGATATATCTTTCGTTGATCCGGCTGACATCAACCAAGTACCTGTACAATGGACGTTATGATGCTCACTACTTCTGGTACTCATACCACCTGCAACAGCAATGTTACACAGAGTTTACAATGTTCTCGGTGCAATACAATATCCGACTTTAGAAGGATCAATTTTTCAGGACGATAAATTAGGACGAAAACGTAATATTGTGCTTATTCTCATGTAGCAAGTTTGTATTGCAAAGAAATATCAATACAAATACAAAGGATGGAGTGTAATAAAATGTATTAGGTTGTGCACTTTTACAGAACGCGTAGAAAATCATAAAAATACTATCTTGATTTCAAGATTCAAAAAAGTTCTTAAAAATACTGCATCAGAAATAAAAAAACAACATTTTGTAATTTTGTCTTTTCCTAATCTGTAATCGTATAAATTTAAATGCACATTTGAATATAATTTTTAATTTCTTAACCTAAGTGAGAACTATCTTAACGTTCATGACAGACGCAAACAACGACGTTTTAGTTCTACATCTTTTTTTTATTTCGACTGACAAAAATCAAGTTGTTAATGTAAATCCACTCATGAAAATCAATTTTCATGCTACGTAAAAAACAAACAACTCAACTCACTCTAATCCAGATTTGCGTTAGAATCAAAAATCATAATTTAACCAATATCTAAAAACGATTAACTAAAAAGTCAAAAATTGCAGCAGCACGAGATTTAAAAATGGTGACATTGAAACATTGATGTACTACGTATAATCGCGTAAAAAAAAGTTATGTACAATGTAAGGGTTGATTTTGTTGGTTTGTGTTAAGGTAGTTTTTCATGAAATTATTATGAACAGAATAGCATGAAATCTTGAAGAATCATTTTTTGAGTTACAATACACTACCCCTCAAAATTTCAGAGTAGGCTGACGAATATAAACGCAAGAAAATGATAAATGAAAATTTAATTCTAAATATGTGCTCTTATGGCAACTGAGATTTGGTACTGAAAGTTGTAGCCTAGTTATTTATTTACTGAACGTAATTAAGTAAAAAACTGACACAATAAAGCTCGTTCAATTCCAAACATATTGCTATATCGAAATATATGTGTTCACGGACTTAATCAGAAGACATTAAAAGAAACACAGGCATACATTTTTGTTTCCTACGTTGAAAGCATAGGCAAGCATCCACTGCTGGTATTTTGAGGTTAAGCATAAATTTTAGATAATCATTTCTACGAACTTTTATATCGTATATTATGATCTAAAATTTTGAATCAAGACTTATCTTGACTCAATAAACAATATTAACAAATAATCCTTTAAAATTTAAGCAGTATTTATAAATATTAACTTGACATTCACACCTTTGACTTGGGAGTCGTGAAAGAACCACCTTAACTATGAGTGTATAATAACACCCCGAACAGAAATTGAGTTCAGGCACTGAACAGGTCCTGGACAGGTGCCTGAGCTGCCTGCGCAGGACCTGCTCAGGCTCCTGCACAGGCAGCCTCAGCTCAGGCAACCTGGACAAATATAATCTAGTCCTGAACTGACTTTTACATAATTAAATAGTAAGATTATGTTACATAAAAAAATGTTTTTGAACAGAGAAGTTGATTTCAGTAAAGTTTTATGGGAAACAGGTGAGCTGGGAATGTGATATTTCGATATTTTTAAAAGTTTATCCATGTGACTATTTGCAATAAAACACTCTCTTTTCCATTTCCGAAGTTGTACATACAAATCACGAACTTCATCAATATTGACACTTGTTTGTTTTTCTTTTCTTCTTACACTGTCATTAGTTGTGTTTAATTCTTAAAAAATTTCTTGCTGAATATCGCTCTTAATTTCTTGCTTATCAAACTGTACAGCTGAGTTTTCACTAATATTATCTGTAAGTTTAGCTTTTTTTTTTATTATTTCCGTTAAATCCGTTTGGTTTTCTTTTTTCCGAAATTTTTCTTTTACGAATAATTTGCATTCTATATTTATTTCGCGTCTTTCGTCGAGAATAATGGTTTTGCTCTATTTTAGATTAATTGAAAAAAAGGTTAAGACTATACTGTAGTAGCAGACAGTTGATGTCAGTTCAGGCAAGAGCACTGGACCTGTACAGGAACTGTGCACAGCCTGAACTCACATATGCAGAAAATGCCTATCTTGCCTGTGCAGGTCCTGCACAGGCAGTCAGGCAAGCTACGGCACATTTCTATTCGGGACTGATGTTGACAAAGAAGTCTGAATGGTAATTTTTTTTTTTAAATAACAAAGTGCATTTAATGTAAGAAATTGCGTTATAATAAGCGTTATGTTTTAATTAACAAACAAAAAAATTAATAATAAAATATTACGAATGGCCAAAAAAAAGATACAATTTGTGAATTTAGATGTGGTGTTTCAATTAACGACGCCCGAGGCACGAGCGCAAGCTGAGTCGCGTAGTTACATGCGATTGAAAGAGATGATGGGGATAGGAGGTGTAGGAAAAACGAGAGGACGGGCTTTTGACGTGAATTAAAGAAACTCTTTGTATAGAATATGTGCTGCAGTAAAACTCAACTCGTCTTGAGAAGCAGCGAGCTTTTTATTTTCCATGCAAAGAAAGGCGCGGGTAAGGGGTTACGGTGTAGTTGCAAGTGCGTGCAAATGACCTGTGGCCCTGTAGCTAGCAACCATAGCGTTAACTTGGTGTTGCTGCTCACTGTGCTATATGGTTGCTCTCCTTTCTTTTTCCTCTAGTGTACAGTACCGCATTTACCAAGCTTCCTTCATTAGTGTTCGCACTGCTCAGCTTGCACTTCACATTTTTAGAGTGTGCACAAAAAAAAGCATACACAGCACACCCACGCACATTTATATAGACGCTCGTACTCGCACTCAGCGGTCTTTATTAACTTTTCATCAGCAAACTGGCACCTCTCGTCAGACTCCTGCTAGTTTCATTGTACCCAGTACCGAATTAAAGATTTTCGAGGCTCAAGTTAAACCTACCTGATCAAGGCCCCCTCGATAAAAATAAAAAATTTACTTAAACAGTATAAATTTTCTATCCCCACATAAAGACGGGTAGATGAAGCTTATAAGAATTTTTTTCAACTACTACGAAAATTGTTGAAATCGCTTCGTGTTATGATCGGAATAGATAAAAAAATAGAATATTAGTTTTAGGGCATAATCGTGTTAGCTTTTTTTGTTATTAAACAAATAGTGAAAGCCGACCGAATTTTTTATTTGAATTTTTGCTTATATCTTTTTTTTGAGGTATGGTATTGCAAAAATAGCTAAACACAATTCGTTCGTTATTTAATTCTATACCGATCAGTGTGGGTAAGATTATCTAAAATCAATTTTTTTCAAGTTATACAATAAAAACACGCAAAAATGGACATTTTTAATTTCAATTTTGCAACATTATTAACTTTTACATTTCTTAATAAAAATTTCTTTTCAGGGCCTCCCTCGTTACAGTTCCCAAACCAAAACCAGATGAATTTAATAGTTAAAAATCTACTGTATTCAATGGTATAATTATTTATATCGCTTACCCAGCGAAGTTTCGAGATATTATTAATTTGATGTAGCGCTTTCTAACACGTATTTCTATGGTAGAACTTGCACACGCGATGAAAACAACTTAAAAACTCGAATAAGTCAACAGTTCCCGTAATAAAAGTGCACACGTTTTGTAGAAAAAAACCTCCTCTTTCGAATGACACCTAGCAAAGTAAATGTTACCCTGGAAAATTTCGAGATATTCTGTTGCAAATTGATCAAGCCATTTCATTTCCACAGGTTAGTCTGTGTTCCCTTGTGCCAGTGATGCCAACTATACCTGAGTTTGGGAGCAAATTCGAGACCTACGACAAGGGTTGGCATTTCTGCATGAGAGAGCCTCCTTAAATTTGGGATTCCATACCTCTTGTGAGAATCTTTTACGACGCGCAACATATTTTTTTCTAAAATTAAAAATGACGTCATAAAACAATTTTCAATTTAAAAACCAAGTGATAAAAAGGTTGACTACCCTAAGAAATTGACAGTCAGTTTTTAACTAAAATTTGTGCAGAGCTTCAAAAAAGTATAAAAAAAAGTTATGCTAATTTTCAACTACTCTAGGTGTTTATGAAATAAGAAACTAAGGAAACAAATTTTGTAAATTTTACACGCGTTCTTATAGGAGATCATCAAAAGCGATTCTTATGATCAAAAATTTTAATACAATTAAGTTGTATTAGCATAAAACTTTAGTCAACAGTATATAAATATCAGCTTACTTATTATGTAAAACTATCACGTCGATTAGGTGCTTGTAAAAAGAGTTATTCATGAAAAATCTGGAGTGTAAATACAATTTAATATTAAATTACAGAAGATGCACACGCATTTCTAAACTAAAAAAGGCACAAAATCGGACTTCTATCTCATACTCCCCTCTGAAAGTAGTCAACCGCCTTAACCATCGTGTTTCTTCATAGAAAATAAATTTAGCATACTTTATTTACGTAATGTCTGAATTTAAAAGATTTTCATTATTCAATTAAAAACACCATGAGTCCTGAAAGAGCTTACTTCTACTCTTAATTGATTTTTTGATGCGATAAAATTAAATTGTGTCTGAAGCACACATTTTCTGGGAAGCGACAGTGTGATGTTACGGCGCGTAAAAACAGGAAACTCGAAGCTGGTGTCGTGAAAGCTAACAGATATAGGACTAATTACGTAATCCTTGTATAATCAGTCGCACTAACTGAATGCCAGCAGCAGCAATCACAGCATGTTCCTGTTCAAGAAACTTGGCATAGAATGCAGGGAAAGAGAGGGGGCTCGAGCAACCTCTGTCGCTACTGTCCCTCACACTAAAGATTTCTGTGTACTAACATGAACAAGAGCAACTTATAAAAGTATTCATGTACCTTGCATAGTTATGACTATATATTATACACTAATCAGTTTACAGACTTTATCTTAGAAGTTTATGATAAATAAACTCAAAATTTTCTGTTAGGTGACTCGTGTTAGCCTTGACGATTCGGTTGCTACTTCAAAGGCTTACGTACCAGCAGCTAGGTATATTATTTTCTTGGCTACAAGAGCACGAAAATTTTATACATTCTAAGTAGATTTTAAAGATGGACAATTTGTATTTACTTTTGATATACTGAGAAAAAGGGTGCTAAAAAAATAATGTAACTATAATAAAAATTGCTGTATTTTTTGGGAAAGCTGAGATATATACCTTCCATATTATGAAAACTACTATGCTACACAGTAAAACTAGATTATATTAAAATTTGCTATTCAACAAAGTAATTTACACTTTGTCCAGAAATCGTTTTTATATTTAAGAAAAAGAAAAATGAATATTTTTTACTATTTATGAGCAGGGATTATATATGTAACTAACAGAAAATAACGATTAAATTTTAAGCTATAAACCTTTTTTTTTAAATTATGGATATAGATAAATTTTCACAAAATATTTTAATTTTAAAACAAAAGATATGCTCTGACCAGGAGTTGTACTTCCGTCTTCCGGTTTTCGAATTGGACTCCGTAACCCCTAGATTACGGTATTACGTAGCTACACTAACATCTATAAAGTACATGTGGGAACGTGTACTAATATTTATGACGCCCATAATCAAGATAACCATCAAAGAGTTTCTTGTGGACCACAGTATTAATCACAGTTAATTAGTCGATTCAAAGTTATTTGTACGCCCTTTTTTTTTAGTTTTTAGCCCTTATAAATAAAAAAATTTTTTTTTTCCAAATGATTTTATTAGTATAACCTATAATTTAAAACTCAATCGGCGTGGGTACGTATAAATGTCATATAAAATTACTTTAGAACATGGTCATTTTTACTACACTGAATAGTAATGCAGTGGAGTTAAAATGTCATAGTAAATGTTATTTTAGAATGTGGGACATTTGAAAATAATTACAATAAAATTTACTGTGTTGTATAGAAAAAATTATACCATCTCAATTTTTACTATGTTAGACATAGTAATTCTTATTATGCTGTGTAATAATTTTTGTAGGGCTGTGATATAATAACAGTTATTAAAAATATAATAAAAATTATTATAAACGTAATAATTTGCGTCATTAGGTGAGTATATCTCAGCTTTCCTAAAAAATATAGTTATTTTTAGTGTAGTTTTACTACTTTTGTTAACGCCGCTTTTCTGAGTGTAGTAATACAATCTGGGGAGCTCTTTACTTTTCCATTACATGCGCCTAATTGACTATTAGTCCGAGCACTAGATTTTGGGCATGGTAGTTGCTCCCAACGAAACGCTAAAAATCAAAATCAAAATGTGAGGAACAACTGGAAAGTATTAACAGACCACAAACGAGATACGCGCTACGGGTAAGCACACTCCCTCTTTCCACACTGGCCTCACCTCCTGGCTGACTTATTAGCCTCTGCAATCACTGTTGCTATCATATATTAACCTTCAGTTACTCTTCATACATCTGTTGCTGATGTGTATATAGGTAGTCGCCTTGAGTACTCTCAAAAATGACATCTAATCAAGCGGGAAACTAAAAAAATGTACTTTAACCCAATTACAAGGTAATTCTGAATCCCTAAACGTCATAGTCCTGTCACCTCCGAGTCCTTTACCCAATAACCTAATATCCTTGGAGTCTTAAGCTTTATAACTTGGTAACCACGGGAGTTATTGGGTTTAAAGCTCGGGAATTACTGATTTATTGAGTTAAAGTACATTTCAGAATTTTCTGACACATTGAATGCCAATTTCGGGATCACTGCTTTCATTTTTTTTATCGGCACTAATATATCCTTGCGACTAGTGACACTATAGTAGTTGGTATTTTTCTCCCCATCTTTCAGCGTATATGTAACAGCTTCCGAGAAGTGTTTCATTTTTTCAGTATTATTGTAAATTTTATGGCCGCCTGAAACACACTGTATTTGCGCTTGTGGATTGTATATGTATATTCTAGACATGTTACTCTAACACTTACGTTCACTTACACTGAAAAAAAAAAACGGCCAGTAAGTATAGCTTGGCTGCACGGCTGATCGGCTGCACGGCTACACGATCTAAGCAGCTACTTTCAGGCTAGGCTAGCTTGGGAGCCAAGCAGAATCTGCTTGGCAGCCGAGGCCAACGTGCAGAAGTACACAGCAATGGTGTAAAAAATACATAAGGTGGGCTCTTCAGCCACCGAACTGATCAGCCAATCAGAAGGCTTGGAACAAGCGACTTTCCATATTGGATTTTCCACCAATGAGCGTTGAAAGCGCGTTGTTCAACTACTGCTACACATAAACAAGAGTACAGGGTAAAAAATTTCCTCGATAAATAATATGTTTAAAATTTGTTAGGTGCACTGTTTTATGTATAAATGTAATTCTGTATAATCATCTGATTATTTGTAAAATATACAATTAATACAGTTTATTAAATGTTTTAATAAACAAATTTTACAACTTTTTTCCTTTTTATGAGAATTTTAACATCAGAAGTCAGTTTTTTTGTTCATCTCTAATTTATATTATCGTACGCACAAAGCTTTTAATTTAATACTGCTTCTCGAGACGAGTTGTATTTATTTTCAGCAATAAAGTGTAAGTAGTTAAACAACGCGCTCTCTACGCTCATTGGTGGAAAATCCAATATGGAAGGTCGCTTGATCGAAGCCTCCTGATTGGCTGATCGGTTCGGTGTCTGAAGAGCCCCCTTATTTATTTATTACACCATGGTACACAATGCTCAGTTAGTGACCGGTCACATTTTCTTCAGCTGCCAAGCAGATTCTGCTTGGCTCCCAGGCTAACCTAACCTGAAAGTGCTTGGATTGACAGGCTACAGTAGCTGTACATCCAAGCTATCTGGCCGTTTTTTTTTCAGTGTACGAGTTTATTTACACGTAGTTGATAACGGCAAGACGGACGCCCATCTTTTGAATTCCAAGGCGTATCAAAATTAAATCTGTTTTTTGCCACTACCACCTGCATTTTAAATGACACGTGATAAACAACATATAAAATTAAGCACTAATTACATTCTTATTTTAAACATTCCATAAATCTTTAATTTATGGAAATTGTCTATTGTAACTTGCTTGATACATCATCGTAATGAGCATCTTTATGTAGAAAAACGCCATTCTTATTTATTTATCTATTCAGTGATCGATGTAAATAAAAAAAAAAATAAAAAATAAGTTGTGTTTATTCATTTGTAATTTTTTTTTTTTACTGACTTTGAGATGAGTACGTCAGGCTTTTTTACACTTTTTTTAAAAGAGTACTCCTACTTGAAGGTTTGAAATAAAAAACTTGTTGTCAAGGTTCATCGTACCGCAACATCCCTCACTTTAGCCATTGCTTTGATAAGCCACTGGTGTGAAATACTCATACTTATATCCATGGGCTGGATTCATACGAAATTATCGTTAATCTCGTAGGTCAGCGAGTTTTCTCCATCTGATTTTCAACTAAACGAAAGTTTTACTCCATGTATGCTCCTATAAAGTTAGGTAAAAAAGTTACAAGTAGCTAAGATATGAATGTTTTGTTAAAATCTATTACAACAGTCAGATTAACATATGGTTGTAATACCTATATCTTATAAAATAATTAAATCTTAATTCCACATGTGTGCCATTTATTTACAGAAAAATTATACTCTCAAAATTCTTTATTAACGAATTACTTTGGAGCAGTTTTATAAAAGAGGAAAAACAGGAGTGATGGGTTTTAGCGACAACAGCGTTATTTTTTTTTCAACCTAAAAGCATACATTATCAAAATGCCTATTCACTTTGTGCTTATTGTGCCAAAAATTTTAGCTTTGATACCTAAATCTTATTTGAAATAAGTGTATTCATTCGGTACTACCGGTCAACCTATATTGTAGGGTAATATTAGCACTTGTGATTTGTAAATATTTAAAAAACTACAAACACATGTACTATATCGCACTTGTGTGCTCACAAAAATTTATACAAATTACGAATCAAAATTGATAATGCTTATAAAATTAAATAATAAGTAAATTCTAAGACTTAAATTTGTTTTTAAGATTTAACTACTTAATGTATGTATTGGGATCGAAACTAAGCTGACACGCCTAATACAAATGTAAATTTACAGAAGATGATGAATTTTAGAAGGTGCGAGGTAGGCTTTTATAGGCCCTCCGAGAGCAACACCCTTCATGTTTCGATGCTTAACCATTGTGGCGAAATATTTAAAGCTCCGAGAGTAGGCTCTTGAGTTCTGATCCCAATAAAACTATAATCCTTTTGAGAATCCAAAAATTTGTGTGGAATTTAAGTCATTTTCAATTTTAATTGTAAGTTACATTCCATATGTTGAAGCAAATATCCATTAATTACATATTAAACATAGATAATTATAAAAAATAAAAGAAATGTATGAATTCAGATTTAAAATGCATCTGAAAAGTTTTTTTATGTTAAAAATTTTACCAACAGTGCAAACGTAAGCAAGCATAAGTCAAATAAAATTGCTAGTGTAGCCTTATAAATATATTGTATTTTTTCGTAGTCTCTTCTTCTTTCTATTTTCAAAGTAATAGTGAGCTAGTATAGTAAATGGGACTTGGTATATGACGGTGTAGGATCCATCCTTGCATAACGTACAACTAAAACATAGAACATTATTTTAGTATCGTAGTCTCAATTTTTGCTGCAATACGCAAAGAGATGAGTACTAAGGCGAGTACTAAAGAAACTTTTTCATAATTCGTTATAAACTACTATTGTGGATTCCTCGAGTATTTATATTTTAAACAGTAAATACCTAGTGTGGAGGTAACAAATAGACTGGTAAAATTCTAAAAATATTTGAGACTGAGAAAAATTATTTTTACTTTTTATCGGTTAGCATTGAATTATTTGATAAAACGATTAAGGAATAGTGAGTTGCATACCACTTGAAATTAAAATCAACGACCTATGATAATAAAAACGTCATTGAGTGCATGGGTGAATAATGTCCACAAATCCTCACTTCGGTTGTGCGAGGCAACAGATGCAGTGTAAGGGATAAACAACATGATACATGCAGTAATAGCAGCAACAAGGCTCCACAATTGTTCCTATATACCTAGTACTTAGGTATATGGTTACAGGTAAATACATTCAAAACATATGTATAGGTATGGAGAGGGGGCTGGAGGTTGCGGCTGATGCCACTGCGATCGAATGCTAGGAATTTCATCATGAGAGCCGAGCGAGCCAAGGAAGGCTATAGTACCTATAGCGGTGAAAAGAGAGCGAAGCAGAATAGATCGCTGGGTCCCCTTCAGCCTCTCTATGTAGGCAGCAACCTCGTGCTTAGGAGCGCTAGCGTCGGCCATTCCAATCATGATTCCACGCAGCGGCGTTTGAAGTCTCGATTGAAAGGGGGTGGAGGATTGAATAAAGAACGAGCTTTTGGCCATGCGATATATATACACATATATATATATATACATATAACGTACATGTATAAATGTGTGTAGATGCGTGTAGTGTATATACAGCTTTATTGTAACCTCTTGTGAGCATACAAGATCATTTCTCCCTCCAGCGCTTTATAGAAATAGACCTGTACTTCTTCTCCACCCATGTGCATTGGATTTTTTTCGAGCGGCATCGATTATGCCAGATTTAAAAAAATGTAGTAATTCTGATGCACATTTTTACATGTACGCTTGTACATCCATGCATATAATATGTCACGCGATGTGGAGGTAAGGGTTCAATTCCAGCAGGCAAACTATATTTGCGGAGGGGTCGGCGAAGGGTTGGAAAAACGGTGGGTGTCGTTTACGTTTTCCACATTGGGTTGAGCGAATTGCGTCCGTAGCTTCAGTGTACGCACAAGTAAACACTCATGTATTACGTATCAAATGTGGATTCTGATGAGAGTACAGGTGTGTCACCGCACATTAATATTTGTTTCAAATGAATACTTTTAATGTCAGGGTGACAGTGACGCAAATATTTTAATGAAATTATTGCTGCACTAGATTGCTTCACAGCAATGTTTGTTGTAACTGTCATTGCTCGTTGGTGACAAAACCAGGATGTAAGACTAAATTTGACTTTAACGTCACATGACTTTTACTTTTCGGGAACCATTGCGTGCCGGAGCTCGCATAAACCTTGGCCCAAGCAAGCCCGACAGAAGCTCATGCACAGTCTGGCTAGGACATTTCCCTGAGGGACGAATTCTCTCCACGGGCTAATAGCGTTATCTGTCGTCGCGCCCCTCGTAATGGCCCTGGATAATCTTATTTTGCCGAAAATGAGGCGGTACTCTAGCACTGATTCATGAAAAGCTTAGCCTTCTCATTCCACCATCTTCTTTTCTTTCCATTTTTCTAGCCACCTTGTATTCCTCTAACATTTGTGCTCTGTCGAGTGTCAACGATCAATTCAGGCACATGCAATAAATCACATTTATTTTTTATATTAATTTTTTTTTTACGTACCTTTTTTTTTGTCTTCTTCTTATTCTGATGTTTTAAATACTGATTTCTGTCATTTCAACTAACAACATCTTCTATGGAATTTTCTATCTCCATTTTTCGTCATTCTTGTAAGATTATACTTTGAATTTGGTACCAATTCTGTCGGTTGTTTTTTCATAAATGATCCAGTTATTAAGTAAAAAATCTGTGGTAAGAAAATTTAGTGAGACACGGCCCTCTGCTTTTTTCAAAATGTACGCCTTTTGAGTACAATCTGTATTTATTTTTACTAATCATCAAAGTAACTATTGTTTATAAATAGATTATATGTATCACAATATTAATAATGATATACTATAAATAATAATCATGTGTGAACAAGTGTAAGCTGATGACGCGAGTTCTGCTCGTTACGAGTAACCAACACTAGACCTAAGTGTGAGTTTATCATATCGCGAGAATCATCCTACAGAGTTACATATCACGTTTACGAATATAGCGCAAAAAGTAACGATATGTGATGAGTTTGGTGTATTTATGCAGCTCTTCTTACGTACATTCCCAGTTTTGTTTCATCGTATGTCTTGCATACTGCTCTATATTGCATGGCCCTCTGTTTGTCTTCTTCGATCTCACGGACCCTAAAAGAAAACAAAATTTTACTTTTGTCACAACACTCACTACCGTAGCCAGACAATTTGTCATAATCGTACCCAACACAGTTATTTACAAAGAAAGGTCGCCATAAATATTAGCAACATAATCTAAGGGTAAAATAATCACTGATTCTCATACACCAATGTGTAACTTCTAATAAATTACTCAATGTGTACATGTATGGCAAAAATTACAAGACGAAGTCGAACATCAATACTAACATTTTACTGATCCAAAGTAATGTATAGGCAACTTCTCTTTTCATTGCATTTTTCTACTTTTCAGAATCAAAACTTTCTATAGTTTCATTGAAACTCTTAAGATTTTCTACGCTACAATAGCCCTTACTAGTGTTGAAATTTTACGACGGCTGATGTAATACTGTGAAACACAAGTAGACGGGTACTCTCCTCCTCTTTCTGTTTGTTTATCCTAGGTTTTTCTTATGGTTTTGCTAATATGACGACAGTCACAACCGTCCTTTAGCACAACTGTACCCAGTCTCCCGTATACTATATTTTAAATTATTTCTGTACTTTCAGTACCATTAAAACATTACTTTCTTTTTTCTACCTCTACCTATAGCGACTTTATTTCTTATTGAATTTTTTTATAACCTCAGACACGTGCGTGTTGTTTTAATACACTTTCGCCAAAAATCGAGTCAGCAGTAATTTAAGATTTATGTTTTACAGTACACTTAAAATTAAAAGTGATACAATAAAAAAAATTTTGATCCTGAAATTTCATCAGTTTATTTGGCCAGCATTTGGGGTTCTGCCCTGATCTACAGCATGACAAATATAAAGTTGTTAAGGTACATAGAAATCATTAATCTGATTTAAAAAAAAAGAAAAAAAAAAGAAAGAAAAATGAGATAATAGAATAATGTAAGGTACAATCTGATGGATAATGAAAGCGTAACACAAGCTAAGTGATGTTATCTGAAGTGTCAGAGCTTAGCAGATTCCAGATTATCGAACCATCTGAATACACCACATGGTGACTGGCTATTTACGGCTCTTATAATGTATTTAATAGCAGTTATTCGTATTATTCATAATAATATATCATTTGCAGAGTGCTGTTCAGTATGTAATATACAATCATCCCTCGACTACCGGTTCTCTGTACCAGTACGCCCACACAGTATATGTTTACTTTTTCAAATTATCAATTCAAGCAATACAAAGAAATAAAAAGTTCGTCGTAGTTTCAGAAGTTAATTTGCTGTAGCCTCGGAAACATAAACAGGGTAATTGGTTGATACTAGTAAACATTGTTAACAAGTTTTAAAAAGTCTTTTTGTGAAAAACAAAAATTTTTTCTTGATTCTTAAATTCATTTGGAAAACTAAGTTATATTCATAAAGGAAACTCATGAAATCTATACCTACTTTGGTCAAAAAAAAAGTCACAAAGTTTTTAAAAATGCATCTTGACGGTTTTATATATCCCATAGTAGTATTGTGCTAGGTGGTATTTAAACAATAAACTTTTTTTTAATTTATTGTGTTTTTAATGTTTCTTATACTTTAAATTATATACAGATGGTATCGTTTAAGCATGTACTTATTTATTTGTTTTCTACTGGTAGATAGAAAGAAAGGGTTTTAAGTTAAAAAATAAAGAAACCGAGCTTTAAATTAAAAGAGATGAGAAACAATAAAAGATGAAATTTTCAAACTTTTGCTAAAAGTTTTTGAATCTAGTGTAAATCTTACTTTATATAAAACTTTTTTTTTTAAATAAGTCAAGGAATCAGATTTAATCTTTTATCGTTTTAAAACACAATATTTTTAATTTGTTTTAAAAAATGAGTTAACAACAAAAAATTGATCCCTCAGACAACAACCAACCATCAAAAATCATGTTCAGCAAACGTACAAATTTGCACTTTGGAAAAAATCGAAGAAAAGTTTTTTCACAGGTTTCGTCAAAAAATTTTACAAGCAAGAATCGAACCCTTATTCTTTGAAAGTACGCGTATAGAGTGCAGCACCTCTGTAGTATGTTAACAGGCATTGGAGTTACGAGATAAAAGATTGGGAGTCCATACACTGGGCGGGGTATATGCTGTGACAGCAATAACAATGATAATATCGATAATTCTCAGTGGGACAGACGGCCATTAGCACATAGACGAAGCCCCACTCAAAGAAGGGAGGAGAGATGAAGTGAATAAAGAGGTAAGGAGTAATGACTATAAAGACATGATATCAATGTCTCCGTCACTGAGCTACTCTCTCTCTCTCTCTTTCTATAGATCCACCTCAGAATAGAGCACGAGAGAAGTTTGCTGCACTCCTGCTCGCAATATGGCGTGTGAATGTAAGTACAGTCCATGATATCTGGTAAGAGCGGGGAATAGCAAGCCGTAGCAGCACGAGGGTGTGAGGGAAGCTCGTGGTACGGGGGACAAATGAAAAAACGCTCATCAGCGTGCATGCATTACGTACATACAGCGCTCTCATACACATCCATACATATATGATACTTGATGACGAACGGGTACGAAGAAGGGGTGGTATACAGCTAGCGAGACTGAGGGACCAGGGTGAAGAATAAGAGAGAGAGAGAGAGAGAGAGAGAGAGAGAGAAGCCCCTGAGGGGGGAGAACGTCCTACGAGTCTACGCTGGTGATGCTATCGCTACTCTTTGTGATGAGATCCGGCACAATGATACGCATTCCCTGATCCCTGCAAGCGAAGGCTGTGTACATACGTATTTGTGTCGCCAGCTCATCCCCCTTTTGCGCTACTATTGTCTTTCGTGGTCTCCACTCTCTCTTTAATGGACCACGAGCCCTGAGTCTTTAACTAAATTTTCAACTATATCTTCATTTCACTCTGTTTCTTTGAATGATATGCAGAACTTATATGGTCTGTCAATCGCACTGCCACAAATTTCTTACTTATCCGCATCTAAGTTTTCTCATCCGTATATTCTTACGTAGAATCAGGTGAGAGTTTAAGCACCATTACAGTGGGGTATTATCTTCGATATGACTTACACACCAAACTCACTCAAAATATTTTCGATACATTAATAGTATATTACGCCACAAGGAGCGAAATTAAGGCATTCGAGAGTGCAATACAACCTCCTAGGGTACAATGTACAAACATGAACGACCAAAGGACGTGATTCTTATATATTTCTGTCCAAGTCGCGTATAATATCTTTTTTTATCAAAGTCGCAAAGTGCAATTTTTCGCCCAGTAAATCACTTTGGACCGTTCGGCAGAATGTTAGTTTTTATTAGATAAGTGCCATTGTCGCCGGGGCTATTTTGCGGCCCGAGTGACCTACGAAGCAGGGCTCGAGAAATGTAAGGTAGCCATGAAGCGATGGTGCTTACGTAGTGAATCCTATTTTTGCTACCGAGGGCACACCAGTCTCTCAAAAATGCATGAGGTAAAAAAAAAATTTTTTTTTTAATTCAGACGTTTTTTTTAACCATTGGACGTTTACTGTGCACATTCAATCAGGGTTAGCACAAGGAGCTCCTCGGGTTTCGAAGATCACTTGGGCGTGGTGCTTGCCCTGGCGACATGCGCCACCGAATACAAAAACCATCATTTTCTCATACCCCTAGCCAAAGTATGACTTTGATGTAGCAAATCCTATTTTTTCCTACCGAGGACACACTAGCCTTTCAAAATCGCGAAAAATAATTTTCCTACCTTGGACCGTTTTTTGTGACATTTATTTAAAAAAAATAGTATTTGATACGTAAGCACTATTCAAACAGGGCTACTTACTTTTCCATTTTTCTGGCGTTGCTTTGTAGATTGTTAAGGACGAAAAATAGTCTCGGTGTCGATGGCACTTGTTCGACAAGAACTACTTTTTAAGCCAGCATACTTTTCTTACACTTAAATAATGATAAATAAAAATGGACATAACGATAAATATACTCAACGGGTATGATAACAATAGGAAGAAAATAATGCTGACATATTATGTTAGCTCGAGAATCCTATACCAAATTACAAAAGCACTTCAGCAAATGTGCAGTGTACCGAGGTATTACACTATTCACATAGCACATCATATGATGATCATCATCATAATCATACAATCGTTATGCACTTTTTTTTGCTGTCATTACTTTTTTCTTTTATTCGCATGTTTTCTTTATCTTCTTCAGTTACGCATGGTCAGGTATCTAGAACTCATCACAAATCCTTGTTTATTTTTTTCAATCACTTTTTTGTTTTCATAGTAAATCTAAAGCCTTATCGTAAGTCGGTTTCCTGGATTCGATACACGGCAATAATCATCAGAAAAAAATTAAGTGCCCCCAACTGGAAATCAAACCCACGACCCCTTGAGCTGTGCTGTTTCAATGGCTAGCACGCTAACCAACTGAGCCAAGGACGAGCTCAGTTAAATATATATGTACCTGTTGATCGAGTTGTAGAAAGTCTTCAGAGTGGATACAAGATTTAGTAATAGGCAATTGCAAGAGGATAATTACGTTATCTTAAAATGACGTAACATGAGAAAATGTTCTGTAGTTTTTTCTCTGAGCTCAAGGCACCTGCCCCATCAGTCGTTGAGAAAATGTGTGAATTTCTCGCACCCGCGTTACGCTCACTGCTTCTCGCACTCACGCTCACAGCGGCATCGAGATACACTAATACTATACTGTTCTCTGCAGAGAGACGCCATGGCGTTCTTGCCACCCTCCCGGCGCTTTGATCTTTAACATGGTAGTGTAGCGCCCATCCTCTCTCTCTCTCTCTCTCTCTCTCTCTCTTCCTCTTCCCCTCTCTTTCTTTTTCTTCCTCTCTCTCTTTTTCCCATCCTCTCTCTCTCTCTCTCTCTCTCTCTCTTCCCCTCTATGTGCAAGTCGTCGTACCGTTGCTGCGTAAATACACTTGCAGCCGTCGCCCGTTTAACTCGCCTGACTGTGTTACGCACGTTAGCTGCGTGAAAATCTTTCCCTTGTCCTCACCACACTTGCCAGCGTTACGGAAGGTTACCTATAGCTGCATCATTGCCATGCAACGCCTGTTCACTATGTACATTGCAGGTACAGCTGAACAAAGGGTATAGACAAATGACACCGGCACGAGTAACGACTACCATTGTAAACACAACAAATACAGCAAAGTATAAAGCTAAATTTATTACCAAGACAATATACTGAACATAACTCCAATGTGCCAATGTTTCGACAAAAAAACTTCTCGCTAATTCACTTTATTGCTCCACTTGGATTTCATTTAAGTATATATTGTACCGAATAGATGAGCATTATTGTATGTTCGACACTTTGTTACTATCTTAGATTCATCAGAGCACATTTTACATGTAAAAAATCGTTATATTAAAAACTTTAGGGGTAGTTTGATAGTTAGGTCCCGATCCAATGAGGGAGTATCACAAGAGTAGTGGCACTGCTGTACCAGTAAAAATAGCGTCCTTCACGTGTATCAGTATACTGACACGTATGAAGGGCCTACATGTATATTCCATACGTATTCTGTACATTGGCACACGTATTGAAAATATATACATGAGAATATTAGAACACGAAAAGATACTATTTTTGCTTAGGCATAGCCTTCTGACGGATGAGCTTTCCTGCGATACTCCTCCATAGGGTTGCATTTTACATGCCACCACCGTCTGGGTGCGTGCATCGAGCATTCAGAATACACATATCTATACTATTAAATGTTTTTATAAGCTATTTTTTGTACATGCATGTATTTGTCTCATCAACAGAAGAGCTTAGCTCATTCTCTCTTTCGGTATCGCATCCATTTCGCTTTCTCTGTCTCCACTGTGTATAAGTACTACTATCACATCACGTACAGGCGTTCAGAGAAGCATTTTAATTTACTTGACTATCTTACTTTCATAATTGTTCCCTTGCTTTGTTTCCGAAGCTCGTATTAATTCAAATCTGTGTCAAGTAGAGTATTTAATAACAATTACAAGATTTTCCTGATAATTTAAAATGTACTGTATCATTAAACATTTTGCTGTATTTTGAAAAAATATTGCGCACTCACAGAAGAAGATTTGTAATGTTTAAAAAAAATATCTATACATAATGCCACAAATATATTTTCTGAGCGTTTGAATCGTACTACGTCACTCCGATGAGAAAAATGTACATATATTTATGTACATGATCAGTCACATTTTACAATACCGATAACGAAGTCCCGTTAACTTTTTTTTTATAAAGTATCTGTCTCAGCGTTAAAAAAATTTGGGTCCTTCTGACTTGTGTTTTGTTAATTCTGATTTTATGGATTAAAAAAAAAACAACCTTTTTTTCAAATTAACATTTTACCTTTTTACCGCTATTCTAGCATATGAAATAAAGAATTAGAAAATCTGAACAGCCATAAAATTTTATACAAAGAAATATAACAATTTTATACAACAAACATGTCAAGTTCCAAGGTGAGTTTGAGGTGTATGAAAGTAATTTCTGCTTAAAGTAATAATGTTTCTTGCCTGAATTTAATAATAATAATCATGAAACTTTTGGTTATTAACCTTGTTGTGTGTATCATTGTATATTATATAAAAATTTATACATTTTTCATTTTTTGTACCCTCAAAAGTAAACAAGAATAAAGAACACAATGGGGTAGCTGATTAAAGCAGAGGTAAACAGTAAGCTTTTGTTGAAAAAAAACCGTATGAAGCTATACTCCAAGTTATTTAATGACTATAGTACTATAATTTACTTGATACTATACGTATATTCTATATTGAGAGAAGTTTTATCATAAATTTTGTCTTATTGAATTCCCAAAATTTTTTCCAATAATGTGGACAAGCTTTATGTACATTTTCCTATATATTATGTATGATTCCCCCCACCAACCACCTATCATGCTCCATAACCCCCGCACTTCCTACAAAACCTACAAAATAAGGGAAAAATCTTTTAATTTCTGATTTTTTTTTTTTATTTCAATTTTTTAGCTATTCTTTAAACTGTCGCGAGTGTGATATGAGTGATTGTAAAAGAGAGCATCTACAGTCTTGTTTGAGATAAAATTATGGGATACTAGTTTTCTTAATGTAGCTATGCATTTGATTCCATTTCAATAAGTGGAACAATGAGAGTTTGAGTTCTTTAAAAAAAAAAAACGTTTTTATTTGTGGTAAAGAGTGAAAAAACTATTCCATTTATAGACTCGTCAGAAATTATTAAGAAAAGTGAGTATAGTAGAAAAGAATACTTTCCTACGATTAAGCTTTACTAAATTATCTTAACTATCTTGTAATTATTGTATCAACGCAAGTATGTCACTGATTTCCAAAAAACATGGTTCTATTTGATACACTTATGATGCCTTTTCTTTTAACAGTTTTTTCAGTGCAAAGACATCCGGAGATAGAAAAATTATAGTACCTGATGGTACCCAAAAGTTTAGGCGTTTGCAATTGTTTACATAAGTTTTCTCACTTTACAGGTCATACGGTTTATGCATCAGCACATTCTTATCGCGAGTTATGCACCAAATCCCGAGAAATATGCTAAAGTTTCTGGCTAGGGCTAGACTATTTGGTTATTGCGTTGAGCTGCCGACCGAGAATCAGATTTGTCTGCTGTCATCTACACACCCAGGAAGGGGGATCCCTGGCCTCTTTGATGCTGCCGCACCACCTCTCTTCCACTTCCAGGTTTTTCTGCTGCAAAGTCGAACCCTACCATTGCCCCGTGTCCGTTGACCTACCAACATCCACCCTCGCGACCCCTCTTCTTTCCCCTCCATCGAACCCAAGCTCTTTGGACAACGCAACCCAATGTGTATTTGTCTGGCTTACACCTTGCAGTCATAGGTTCTGAACACGAATTTTTTTACAATCCTGATACGTACACCTGCAAAAAACGAGTTATAATTCTTCTAAAAAAATTCTTTAAGCTAAAGTTTCACTACCAGCCAGAGACTATCTGAACACTTTTCTGTCAAATAATCATAAGTATACTTATCTTTGTTGCTTATTATAAAAATGTTTCTTTGAAACTTTTACGTACTCAGTGTTTTAAATAATCACATTACTAATATATTAGCTACGTTAAAAATTTTTTTCGTTTTTGGGTATAATTTAATATAAAAAGACAAATCCTAAGCCATGGAAAAAATTTATTGCGTCTTTGTCATGGTTCTGCTGAAAAAAAAATCATAAATTAAAAATTATTACGAGAGAATTCTTGGTAGGAAATATTATGTGGTCTATACTACGCTAGGGTACTATGAGATAGTTTAAAATAAATGAATTATTGCTATAATACTATTTTATGTATTTGTTGACAGAGTCTAGTTTAATAATAAGAAGATACATTCCTCTCTATCGACATACATTGTACCAATGGGTACACAGTTAGACAAGGTTTAAGCTGTTTCTAACGAGGGAAGGTCCTTCGGTGATTAGTGCAGAAAGAAACCTTGTAAGGTGAAAATTTTTCCTTATGGTACTTAAAATAAAGATAATAATACTGTGTAGCGGAAATAAGTGTTAAAAAAATAGCTAAGTGGGTCAGAGGATCTCCGATAAAAACGAACTGTCCAGTTTGGGTTCGAAAGTCTAGAACTACGGAAGTTATATGACATGTAGACTACATAACCTTACGTTACCGAATAGTCTACATCGTAGACGCATATACTGTGCACAAATTAACTTGCCTATCTCCCACCCCTTATATGTGCTCACTCACTCCTCTCTCATAATAATTCTCATGCGCTCCGGCCTCATGCCTTATTTCTCTGAGGAGTTCACGGGTCACCGCCTGCCTCTGCACCTGCACTATGCAAGCAGTGTATTTTTCTTTACGATTTCAAAGGAAATCACCAGATTAGTGTTACACGTCAATTTTTTTTAGTTCACTTTCCAGCAGCTGCGCCATGAGGAACTTTGTTCAATAAAATTGAGCCACACTGAGTATGAAAAGTATTGCAAAATGTTACGAAGATTCAAAACTTTGAAAAGTC
This sequence comes from Copidosoma floridanum, assembly GCF_000648655.2. The sequence continues at coordinate 622,747 of NW_019380086.1, read as the reverse complement.
AGTGCTTAAAAGTATCAAAAAAGTAGGACTTATAATGAGTTTCATTTTCTCATAAATATTTAAGGAACGATTCCTACTTTATAAAGCTTTTTACTGCACTTATAACCTGGGGATCTTTTCTCTTACGCTATACACTTATTTAGTATATCTTTTAAACTATTTGTAAAGCAATAACTTTTTTTTTTTTAATTTATTGTCAAATTAGTATCTAAAATAACATTTAAGGTAACTTCTCTGTCTTTATGCATAAGATTTTTTCGAGGTTTTCTTGTCCCGTAATGTACATGCTCTGTAATGAGTGAACAAATTCCGTTAAATACATCGGCCCCATGTTATGACATTAACTGAGCTAGATCAGACAAAATGAATTTTAATCACGATTTCAATATATTTATAAGGATTAAACCTTAAGGTAGTAGTTCGGTTAGGTATATTGTGTGGCATACTGCATTATATGCATAGGTTATGCAGTCTTTCCTGTGCAGCTGTCATCGTCCCTCTCACGCAACTACATGATAGTTTTTAACTTTGGAAAGCTGAAATACAATAATTGTACGGCTGAGCTCCTTGAGACTTGGTATTTAGTTTATTTATAACATCAATTATAACATATTGTTTTTTTGAAAAGATTAATCGTTTCGTTTGGGAGTTATGAATGATTTCGTTTCGAATCCTACCCCAAACCAGGTGCTCTCCTATTTCTCACGTGTTAAAAGATCAACAGTTAAACTTTAGTATCTCCGAAACTACACAGCTAGGCATCTCCAAATTTAGACTCGTGATGAACTATAACAAACTTAAGCCACATGCAAAATTTTAGAAAAATTTATCGTCTAGTCGTTGTACCGAACTACTATCTCAAGTGTGATTGAGGTGCAAGATATAATTTAACGTAAGTTGTTAACTCGTTACTCTGTTAATCGTTTTCGAGATTAGGGTACGAGTTACGGGTTATACCTTTGATTTTTCTAAAGTCTGCATCACCTTCAAATTTTATTGGGTCAAAAGTCATTGAAATATTTTATTCTTATAGAAATGCCGTGAATTTCTAGAAAAATGAGCAATGTTTCACCCATCCAATAACACACGTCACATACCATGTTTTGGTCTTACTTTCATTATTAGACACTTTATGTAAAACGGATCACACGGTTAAAAATACTATAAATGAATACTTCATTAACATTGAACATATTACTCATGACATAATTTTTTTTTCTCAGGGTACAGTGCTCAGTCCACTATTTTATTTCTACTTAGGGTACATCGTTAAAAGCAATAACACAGATGTGGTTTCAAAATAGGGCTAGATATATAAAGATAATATTTATAAATCATCAATAATTGGTAAAAATCTGCGTTTTTATGTTTCATTGTATCTAGGACCATGCATTTTGCCCGTACTAAAGGTAAAAGAGGTTTTGTTCATGAGCATGAAACTTATTCCTGACATTTTCTTCTCTGTAGTACACGTACCTTTCCCAGCTTTCTGGGATTGAGTGAGCAGTGTCAGTCCACTCTGCCTCTCTATATTGATTCTTTCGGGTTGGTAAAAGTAGCATTGATCAGTTATATATGTATATATTACATCGCGCCATACGTAGATCACGAAACTTACAATCATAGATGCATGTATTTTGTTAGCTTTCCTATATTTCGTTACACTGCGATAAATTTCAATGCGAATTTATCTTCTACATCTCAATCTGTCATTTTTTATGCCAGTGCTTAATGGGGGTAATCACTGTGTTAAAAGTGACTGTGTTAACCCTCAATAGTTGTCGATTCCTAATGCCGCCATCATCAAGTAAACTAACAGCATACTACCACCATACATTGATTTACACGTCTATCTTCTTGTAGGACTGCTTGTACTGTGCATGTTACAGTATAATATATGTAAAAAATAAAATTTTTCATGACGTGTAATCAGGTAAGTGTCGCTGAATTTTTTGATCGGTTACAGACAACTTCCTAGTCAGAATTTTAACTTTTGTCAGCTCTTGAATAATTTACATGATTTTTTTGAACCATCACGGTGACAATAAACCAGAATAGGTGAAAAAAAAGGTTTGAATTTTGTGAGAACACAGCAGTGCAGAAGTACGAGGTAGGCAGAATGAATGATCAAGAACAGAGCTGCCGAGAACAAAAGAGTTGGGCGAATGAGAGAAGCGGAGCGCGTGAGACGGAGGAGTAGGGTGCTTGGCAACAATAATCCTCGCAAAATTGAGGAAGTAGTTTGGCTCTTACAACTATGAGTAAAGTACAATGGCAGTTAGGTTTTAAGTTTCGTGGACGCAGAGTTGACCGTCTTAAGAAAGTGGGTTAAGCGAAGTTGGCTCATAGAGCTTCCACGACTTGGCGAGGCAGTGACTAACTAGAAGGGAGGTACGAAATATGGAGGAGAGGAAAGAGGGTTACCAAAAGAGATGATGAGAGAGGCTGGAAGGGATAGGCAATCCCTTGTGAGTAGTAGTAATAGTAGTAGTAGCAGTAGTAGTAGTAGTAGTAGTAGTAGTAGTAGTAGTAGTAGTAGTAGTAGTAGTAGTAGTAGTAGTAGTAGTAGTAGTAGTAGTAGTAGTAGTAGTAGTAGTAGTAGTAGTAGTAGTAGTAGTAGTAGTAGTAGTAGTAGTAGTAGTGGTAAAATAAGCAAGTCAGAGGCGTCGCTGGCTGCACTACCGTGGTGGTCGTAAATGAAAGGGGAGCCATCAAGGGTGGGGATCTCACGGTCCTTCTGGACGTACGCAGGCGCTCCAGACTTAGGTGGTAGCTATGGTGACGGCTCCTTCGGATTGGCTGCGCCAGCCTCCACTCTAGGGGTGAGCAACCCCACCGCTAGTACCACCAGCATCTATGGCCTTCTCGTTGGCCTGAGAAAAACCAAATAGGAGCCGTAAGCCGACTGGCCATCCCCGTTTTCCTGGCTTCCCTTCTTTGTATCGCTCGAGCCCCCTCCCCTTTTTCACCTTCTTACAATTTTCCTGCTTCAAATTCCGTCGCAGTTGGGACAGAGAGGAAACTGTCAGGTGCAGCTCAATGTCCGAAAAACAAGACCCCTGTGGAGTTGGTAGCTCGTGCCCTTATAATATAATGTACACCCGCTATTAAATAGGATGAGGTGCAGCATTCGCTTGAGGCAGTTGAAATCTGCTTGAGCTGCCGGTGCATGCACGTACATAATAGTGTACTTGAGCCAGAACAGAAGCGGGGGTGTGAGAAGCGAAAGAGGCTGGCAAAAAGTAAGGTCAGAAAAGAGGAGGGAGTGAACGCTAACCGAAGAGAAGAAGAGCGCTCGTGGCGTGGCGGCGTTGGCAGCAAGTCGATCCAGCCCCACTCTCAAGCACAGATAGCTCGACCCAGCAGACTGGCAGCGATAAATGAGTGGGTAGAGGGAACATTGCACCCCCTGGTACATATATACCCTTCGCGTTGCCCTGGCAACAAGCAGTATGGGGTTGGCCGGCGCCTCCCTGGATGCTGCTGCTGCTATTCACGGGCTCTGCTCTCTTCTCCTCCGCGTTCTTCTCTGCGCTCCCGGACATCGGCCCTCAGTGTCGAATGTCGGGTGGGCTCGACAGAAAGGGGGGGGTGGGGGGGGGGGGGAGCCAGAGCAAGCCCCCAGCGTGCTCTGAAGGAGCTTTCTTTCTCTCTCGAACGCACTACCGTCTCCCCCAACGTACGCACTGGCATGCACCAGCGCTCGTTCGCGATGTGTGCGCGTTATGTATACGCTACCATTCATATCCCAATGGCAGCACAATCTTGCGGCTATTTTCACGAGCCGGTAGAGCGGATTTTCTCGTTTTGATCATTACCATGCCAACAGAATCTGATGGTGTTTCGTAGAGTCTAAAGTTACAGCCACGGCAGTGAAACTTTTCAAATGTCCTAATGATTTGATCTATGAATGAAAACTGGTTGCATCAGAATGGCACTGTCTTGTGATTTCCATTTTTCAATCTAATTTTACTGCTTGATCATTAATTCAAAATTTTTTCTTAGTGCAACAGTTTTAATTTTTTTTTTTGGAGAAAAGAGATTCATAAAATAGCAAGACTTAAGATGAATGCATAAAATTTGGGTTTCATTTTTCATATCTAATATAATTGTTACGATTTTAGGCCTTTGTTCTTTCCTTTACGCACTTTTTAATAATGCAGCTCTTCATTACACTGTACCGAGCAATTTATATTAAATTCATTCAAGGACTCGACAGTAATTTAAAAAATTTGAAATGTGTTTGTATCTAGCGTGAAAACTAGACCTAGATCTATGATGATGCACAATTGCTTACATGTTTGAACATTAGAAAACAAATTTAATTTATGAGTATCAATCTCATTCGTGAGATTCAAGTCAGGACTCTGATTAATTTTAATTTTATGTATTGATTTTTTTTTTATGTTATCGATTTTGAAAGGTAAATTTTTTTGTCATACAACGATACTTCATATCGTCAATGAATCTGAAAAATAGAACAATTTTATACAAAATATATTATTCAAATTTCAGTTTACAAAAATGAGGGTGTGTGTGGGTGTATGTGTGCATACGTATGTGGTGGCTCATATCTCACCAGCCTCACATAATAAAGTAACTGATCAAAGCATACAAGCAAAGAGGATACTTTTCGAAGTATCAGGTAGTTTTATTTTGTAGCTATGTACATTGTATGTTATTACTTCGTTGAACTAACTCAACAACTATATTATCAAGGTTATTGTAGAGTAAAAATTTGTGAATGAAATTGGAATCAGTCTTTTAAATATTATTTTTTCTGACCATCCAGAAATAGCTCAGTATTGCATTACTGTTCCAGTTCAATTATTTCTATAATTTAGAAGTGATTTAGTTTATAATAGTTTATCATGACTATACACATAACTAATTTTTCCATAATAATAATATTTATAATAACAATAATAATGATAATAATATGCTATACTTTATGAATGTTGTTTGCGAATTATTATTGTAAACTATGCTTGGATCAGCTTTCAAAACTCGTGGTGGTTGCGCTTTTAGGGGAACCTGTGTATATGTACAATAGTACATTGACCTTTAGCATATGTACACTTACTATATGAATATAATAGTACATGTATATATGTATATGTATATGTGAATGTAGGAATTGACTGATTGCGAATTTTTCTGACGCATATTTCTGAGACATAAAGTATACTGAAGAAAGAATGACAGATTCAGAATTTTTTCGTGGTGGCATATTTGATATCAGCATATTCTTGATTCAAAAAATTTTAATTTTGTTTCAGTAAAGGTTCCATACTGTTGAATTCAGTAATAAATTTATTTCTCTACTGTATATTCGAAATTTAAAAACGTTTCAATAATACCACCATTCGGAAATTTGTTGTTTGGTATTTAAATACCCCCTCCACAGTTCTTAATACAAATAACTATCAGAAAAAACTTTTATTATTTTCTGTTATACTGGAAAAAGCTGAAATAAATTTATTGAATAAGTACGTACTATACCGTCATAAACATGCATGAAGCCACACCACTTTGCTTTGATCTTATCAATTAGGCCATTACTCACGGGCTCTGTTATTCAATAATTTAGTGACAGAACTAGTAGAGCCACTGACTTTGGCACATAAATCCTGGTAGGCAACCACGTTGATAAGCAGTAGAGATCCAACGACCGACTAAAAGGGTTAAGGTTTGAAGAGATCAATTGTTAACGTTGGTAGCCCTAAAATAATTCATTTTTTCTTCGAGCACTACTGCATAATTAGTAATCCTTAAGGATGGTGCTAAAGTTAAAAAACTAGATAAAAAGATCCATCTACGTTACAAGCCAATAACCAATCCTGAACTCATTTGATGTAAAACATTAAATTAATAATTCATACATGTAAGCAATTAATTTAAGTATTGCTTGATATAACAAAAGCGAAAGTGACAGGTGGTTTGTTAAGAATAATACACAAAGAATAAGTCGAAGAATACTATAAACTAATAAACATCTTTATTTATACAAATGATGAAAAAATTTTTAAATGATGCTTATTAAAAATATTAAAACTACGTTTTTAAAATTTTACACTTAGAACATGAAGTGAATTAAATGTTACGTTACAATTTAAGGGGATGACGGTTACTGCCGACCATGCTATCATATTTCATCAACATTAAAAAAACGAGGAGCTGGAAAAGCTTAGTAAATTCCAGAAATTCTTGCATACGGAGCGTTATTACAATTTCGTATACGTTGGACTATTACACCCAATAATTACAAGGGTTTTCAGATACTAGGACTAGTATAGTATTTTCAACAATAAAGAGGATGTATACGCAACGGCGACTGAATTTTATGACACTTTTTGGCAATTATTGCTTGTTTGTCGTTATATTTACATAATGTGCAAAATTGAGCATCCAACATTAATTCTGAAAACATAAAAATCTAAAACCATTTTAATAAATGTCATATAGTAGCCACGACAAAAAAGCGGAGTATAACTTTGTACAACCTTCTTGGCATGAGTATTGAACAAAAGGGGTGATAAGCTACTTTATATCGATCTTTATTTATCATAACTGACACAAAGTATCAGATTTCTTTAATGTTCAAAGTTATGTCCGCAAGTCATCATAACAAGCTTAAGAAATAAAAAAAAAATTTTTTTAATTCTCACAATATAAAAGCATAAAAATAAAAAAAAAATTCAACAGAAGCTTTTACTCGTTGAATTTATTAGTGGCACGTTTTTTGCTCTCAGCTACACCCTATCTTATTCTTATAATAAAAAACAGATTGCGCCATAGTAGGTATCAAATTAAAAGCTTGATTTATCGAGTTGAACCTAAGAAGATTTCATCAAATCCACTGAAGTTGGTAATAAGTTAATGGCACGTGTAGCCTAATAGTAAGTAGGCACTTGTAGTGCTTAGGTTAGAATTGCATACTATTGTACAAAGGCTTTCCGTAATAGTCACACGAATAACGTACACGTATAGACCAATGAAAAAACTGTTTTTATTACTTTATAGGTTTTTTCTTCATCCGTAGACGTTTACAGTCAGTCAGCCCTCAGTCAGAAACAGTACATTATTTACCAAAAAACGAAGAATAAGGTATGTCATAGATCATAGGCATTTGAGAAGAATTTGATTCACGCCTTTCTTTGTTTCCTCCCGTGGGTTGTAAGATTAATGTACCAGCACTTGGTCAGCGTAGTCATTCTATACAGGCAATTCACGTTCATACTTAAAAATAAATGTTTTAAAAATTTTTTTGAACGTCATTGCAAACCCAAGGATCCATTCACCCAATCAAATAGTTATTAACAGGTTTAAAATAATATAATAATATATTATTTGATTCAAATCAAACATTATATTGAGTACAGCATAAGCTTTCTAAATATACGTAATTTAACAATAATCTTACCTCAACACCTTAAAAGACAACGGTTTTCTTAACCAGTTAGCTAAGAAACGTAATGCATAGCGTAGTACAAGTACATACTTTCATTTTGGACATTTTTTGACAGTATTGTTGATAAAATATTGATGAGATTATATTTTATGGGATCCCGTGAGAAAAATTCCTTCTTTCGGCGCAGTGTGGCAAAATGGTAGTTTTCGTACCTGGCAGCGCATGTTGCCAGGACAAGCACTACGCCCGAGAAACTCCTTGTAATTGCTCAGGCTGGATGCGCACCAGGTACGAACCCTATTTTTTCTGCTGAGAGCGTGCAGAAACGTCCAAATGTTAAAAAAACGTTCAAAGTAGGAAATAGTATACTACGCACCTAGTGACGAGCTAGGTTAAGAATGTCTTAGATTTTACGTGAACAAATGCCTGAAGAGAAGCCGAGGTTGGTTAAAGTGAAATCGTACGCATTTCTTAACTCTGAACGTGGTGCGCATACAATTTCTGGCCAATCCTTCTCCCAGTACGGTAAAAAATTATTTTCGCACTTGGAGCGCATCGCACCAAGGCAACCACAAGGAGTCTATTGGCACCCAATGCTTATCCTATAGTGATGTGTGCCAATGCGTGCGACAAGTACTATTCTAAAGTAAAAAATGCAGAAATCAGAAAGCACCAATATTCAAACTGTATTTTGAACTATTCTGAAGAGTTACCCTAAGAAATTAAATGTGAATTATATAAACATAGGAATTTAGAACAAAGTTTTTAAACTTACTGAAAACTGATGCCTTATATTGTTGTTTTTTCTAACTAAAGTTGAACTATCATGTAGCTCTACATACGGGTGGGTGTGTGTGTAACAAAGGTATGAAAAAAAATTAGGAGTTGCAGGTAGAAGGTAGATATAAGTACCTCAGAATAGGCTCAAAATGCGCAGTCATGGTAGAGCAGGACAGCGCAAATCAACTGCTTCAGAATAAGATACGATTATGTAATAGCTATATTGTACCTTGTTTGACTTTACCACGCCGCGTGCGCAGGTATCTGTAAGCAGAAAGGATTACGATGGTACTGGCACTCTCTCTCTCTCTCTCTCTCTCTCTCGCTTTCTCTCTCTCTTTAGATACACAAGTAGGTTGCACACGGATACACGTATATGTGTGTCCCTATGTATTACACATCCGCTCCGGTTGCTCCCTCGATTGCCTGCTCTTTGCGTGGTAGTGGCGGCGGCGGGGCTGTACCATCGCATCCTCATTGCGCTATCCCTCGCGCTCCGCGATCTCGCGAAGCCGTTCTGGCTGGGGGTAGCTACTGCAGTAGCAGCAGCAGCAGCAGCACTGGCTTTGTGTGCGTCGAGTGCCGGTGGAACATCAAAGCCTTTCCAGCTGGTGACCCGGCTTTTGACGGGTGCCTCGTCGCGTCAGTCAGCTTTTGGGAGCGGCAGCATCTACAACTGCTGCTAACATAAAGCAAAGAGGATCGTGGAGGCCACTGTCGTGAGTGTTAGTAGAAGAAAAGTGCGCCTATACGATGTCACCTAGTTATCCGTTGGCTGTTGCTGCTGCTATTGCCGTTGAGCCCTCCAAGGATCCCGGTAACGGTCGATGCCAGCTGCGCATGTGCAACAGAGGCAGAGCCGGCGTTAGCTGTTCTGGAAACGAAAAAGACTCCGACGACGATGATGACGACGACGACAACGAGGATGGTGCCTGTAGCTGGGCTGCTGGAAAAGCACTTTATCAGGCGCACGTGATGCTTCTCGACTCCCGAGACCTCCCGCGCAGTCGTCACAGTCAGTGCTTGCACGATGCCATCCCGACCGGCGAGCGAGTCTGGCTGCTGGCAGCGGCCGACGTCGAGGGCTTTCACCGCACGCGGCTTCTCGTCATAGGCCGTGAGTTCCACCCAAACTGCCTAACCGGAGTGAACATGGTGAGTCAGCCCGTGATCTATGCAGGAGGTGGCCAAGCAGCGCTAACCACCGGTCTCTTTCTCTGGTGGTTCCAGTGCGAATTCGCGCCCTGCGTGCTTGCGCTCCATCCCAACGGTGCGCTACTGCTGGCCAAGAGAGCTGCATATCTGCCGGCTGAGGAGAGCTGCGTCACCGCGGACGGTAAAGTGAGGCTCGCGGTCATTGATGCCTCTATTTCCAGGCTACACGTGACCGCGGAGCTCCGTGCTCGCTACTGCATCTCACTGCTACGGGGCGTTTTAGCCGAGGCTGCAATGATCGGAGAGTTCCCGGCCGTTCAGCTTGGTCAGTACTTGCACCGACACTCGCTGCTGGATACCTTTGCCCGACTCCACCAGGCTTGGCTGTCCGTGTGCCCCACAACCTTTGAACTCGAACTCGATAGCGACAGCAGCACTTCCACGGCCCTGAAGCAGTTACTCTCCGAGCTGCATCAGTTGGTGCACGAGGCAGGGCTGTGGCCTGCCGAGGAGGAGGTGGAGGAGGAGGAGTTACGCAACTGGCTACTCGGTCGCGAGAGCGAGCTTATGAGCTGCGTTGTCGTCAAAGAGGAGATTGAGGTGGTGGACAGTGGCGATGATGTTGACAATAATGGGGCCGAAAGTCAGGAAGATGAGCAAAAAGACAGAGAGAAGCAGCCCAGGTCTTGTGAAGTTGTGGGCTTGCTCTCTCGAGTGCTCGCCTGGATGAAGAGTGAGCCCTTGGATCCGGGGCTTTTGATGATGGTTCGGACGCTGCGTGATACAGCCATGCTGATGGTAAGCAGCGGTGATAAAAACACCTCATCGAACGGAGGTGAGAGTAATGATGAGTCTTTTTAGCTCTTCTCCGCTCGGCCTGCCAAAGCTATACTGTTTCGAGGACTAATTAGCTCTGTTGGCTCCGTTGGAGAGGAGTGAGACCACTCGTCGCTTATTGAATAAAATTGGCATAACGCCGTCACCACCGCGATTTTAGGCAAGCGATCAATGATAGGAACGCAGGGCTCAGGCCCTTCAAGAAATTCATAAGGCCTTGCAAATCTCAGCGGCACTCGAGTTAATTCGTCCACCGCCTTTGGCAGAGGCGCGCAACAACGGAGCTTGTAAGAGAGGGTTCATTAAAATCCTTCTCCCCGTCATTTTTTTCTTTCTCAATACCGTGTGCTTTGGCAGCCGAATTATTCATAACGTCACAAACAGACCGATCCGAGCTTTTTGTCGTCCTCGAGGAAGCTTATTTAAAAGCGAATTTAAATACTTTCAAATAAACATTTCGGCGACTCCCCCCTTGACTATACCGCGTTACTGTAGCTCGTGCGTTTGAGTTTGCTCTTTTCCGTCATTTCGATTGGATTATCACGGCTCATTAAAGTTATATTTATTGACTCTTTACATAAAACTGACTTGATTATTTTTAATTTTGCATTGTTCAGATTTTATAATAAAATAAAGTATTTAAATTACATGCTATATTTTTGTAACTTCCTGGACAAACCGATTAACTCCATTTTTGTGATTTTTGAGAAAAACGACCTTAAATATTAACAATATAATTTTTGATAGCGAAGAAACTACGCGTTTTTTGCTGTGCCAAAGGTTAAGTATACTAAGACAAGACTCTACAGTTTTACATGGGTGATCAAAAAATACAATAAACTTCTTTGCTTCGAGTCGCTTTTGGATTTATTCAGTTAGGCCAGGAACATAGAACTTATTGGACCATTCAAATTCCTGGACATTTAACAAAAGGATGTATTTAACCACAAACATGTATGCCATACCTGCTTACTAAATAGTTGTTATCGAATAGTATATTTTTATTACTAAAACATAGCACAGTAGTACTTCGTACAGTTCTACAACCAAAACGATGACTTGATCAAAACTTAAAGCCTACACTACCAGCAAAACTCGCGTGTTACTACTTACCTCTAGTACAACCAGCCCCCAATTTTCCATGTCAAGCCCTAAGCAGTTGGGGGCAGCATAAAAAAGTTTGACTGGGTTTGATAGTGGCTGTAGTTTGGGCGAGCTCAGATGACCCCAAGACCTCTAAAACTATTTAGTTGTAAATTAAAATGTAGATATAAAAGTATGGAGACTTCCAAGCGCACTTCCAACTCTGCTAAAGCTTCCAATACTGTGTCACTTTTGTCTGTATTCCCTGTATAACAAAGAAAAGTAGGCTGTGGTCTGAAACCAACCATCATCTTGATTCTATTTTGAAGCGTTTCTTGGTTTTATTTATATGGTTACACCTGTTATGTATAGTTAAAAAGTTAGCTTAAGGCAAGTTTTTACCACTTTACTAAGATTATACTTTCTACTCTAAATCCTCAAATCTGAGTTTTAATGGTTGGCGTTTAAAAAAATTAGGAAAAAGTATTTTAAATGATTTTTTTGGATATAATTGTGGGGGATGCATTTTTAGTTTACACTTTCCAAGCCCAAAAAGTTAGTTATCTGCAATAATTTTTTTAATTAAAGTACGTGGTGAGAAGATGCAAGAAACCAAAGGTCGTTGTGTGTGATGAGTTATTTTAGGCTAGGGACTGGAATGCGTATAAAATTCATGCGTCCTAAGATACATAGAGAGTCTACCACCAAGGGAAGGAGGGACACAAGTATTGATTGTCAAGCATGTTTTCTAATAAAGAGGCATGTTTTTCTTTATCTAGAAGATCAAGAATGATATTTTGGCTATGCTACTGAATTTAGATCATGTCGTATCCTAATATTCATTAGATGAATATTTGGATACGGTTTTAAGTATCATCTTATGTAAAATAATCCTTTAAAAACAAATTAGAATTAAAAGTTTGTCCAAAAACTGTTTAAACCATTTTTTAAGAATAAAATTGAAAAATTTTTTCATTGTGCCCCAGAAAATTTTTTAAGGTTCTTTGGATTAAAAGAATAAAGATTTTTGTCACTTTTCTCTAAACTTGATACTTTCTGAGATATTATTTATTGTAATTTAAAAAAAATACAAGTATGGCCATTTCCGAGCCATTTTTATGCTTTGAAAACAATACAAATAAACAGCAATGTGAATGTTGCCAAGGTTCTTAAATATTCAGTAAATATACTTTTATGTAGTCTCAAAGAGGTTTAGAATTGATTTTTTTTAACTCTGCATTTTTTATCCCTGATTTGAGCACTCTAGCTACTAAAAAGTATGAAAAATTTTACAAAAATCTGCCATTTTCAATATCAAAAAATAAAGTAAAATTCTTAAGTAAGCACTCCTTTGAAAATGAGGTCCTTTAATCCCAGGTATTCCTTGGAAAAAAAATACTTCGAACAAGACATCCGAATTTTACGATTTTTTTGATTTTTTAAATCATAATTCTATCTCAAAAGGTCGAACAGAAAGGCTTGAAGCAGTAAAGTAAAGCGCTTAAAGTACTTAGATTCGTTAACCGTTTAGTGATTCACCGTTTCGCCTGTGCTGTTGACTTTCAAGGGTAGGTTAACTGTTTCTCTTACGCTTTGCATACGTGATCAAAGGTATGATTGAGTTGGTTGGCCCTGGCGCTTAAACGTTTTTATACTCATAAACATCTGGTCATAACTCAGGTTTGCACCGATAGCTGAAAAACAATATTCTTGTGTAAAAAAAGTTATGTCTGAGCCTACGGCTGATGATGAATAATAACTTAAAAAATATGTACACACATACATGTATATATATTTATATGCATACTTTGAGACTATATCAACAGATAAACTTTAAATAGTTTATATCTTGGAAAATATTTTAACTTTAGAGAAAAGTTGCAAGAGACCTTTTTTATTGTAAGTCCAGACAACCTTAACTAGTCTTTTCCAACGCACCATAAACATTTTTTAAAATTAATTTAAAAATTTTTATACTAATTTTTAGACGTGGTAACATCTACATTGATTTTTTGGTAATCATTTTGCATGAGATCATAGAAGATAGCGAATCCAAATATTTTTTCAACAAATTCCAAGTTACGATCCGGTCTGATTAGCAATATTGAATGTAAATTGACCACGGGTTTACAAGATAGCATTGAACAAGATAGCCATAGAAAGACGAGTGATGACTGTCATCAATAGTTAATACGCATAAACATATCCACTTTATTATTTTGAAATGTCAATCTAAAAGTATATAAGTATTAGTATTTAGGATTAGGGTTCTTTTTTTAATATAACGCTGCTCTACATTTGATTTAAAATCGACTCAGGGTATTAATAACTTGGTCAGCTGGTGTGTGTGTGTGTGTGTGTGTGTGTGTGTGTGTGAATGCGCGCAAGGGTATGCGCATGCGTGAGATAACATCATAACATGTATGTAATAACATTTGTGTTGATAATAATATGTGATCTATACAGATTTATAACATCACTAAATATCAACACAATTTATCTCTTCAGTCCTTTAGTTAGTCAAACAGCCACAAGACGCTTATTTTTACTTTGATCATTTTTTTTTAAAATAAGTCTTATAGATATAAAGTTTACAGTATGTGCTTAAGCTAATTTAATGTTAAACTTTTAAATATCATGTATTTTAAATTATAAACGCACAATTATTGAAGATTTCTTACTTCGCTTTGCTCATGCAGTAGTATGGCTGGATAAAAACAGATATATCCTGTGATAAAAAGATTATAGTTATTTGTATAATGTTGTCCAAAAACTGGCTAGCAGGGTTTGGCAAATTGATAGCAGATGGCTTTTTTATAAGTGAGCTAATGACTGAATGGCAAATAAGTTGCTAATACTTTTTCTATAACTTTGGGATGCAATCATAGAAATTTTTTTATTGGAAAAACATGGTAATAGTATTATTAGGAGTATCATTATAAAAATAAAAATAATAAAAAAATAATACTGATGGTGATGATGATGATGATGATGATGATGATAAAAAAAACTTATGGTAAAAAATATGATAATGATTATTAATAATACAACGGTGTTCCTGATTTTTTTAGGCAAGTAAAATGGGTCTGGCAGGAGCCCATGCCAGTGGGCTGCCATTCTTCTGCCCTAACGGAGAGCATTTGACTCAGCCACCTCCCGCGCACATGGGCATCCCGCCGTACGGAGCCTTGGATGCTGGAAAAGCAGCAGCGGCCGCTGGTGAGTACTGGCCAAGTACCGGCCACCAACGGCCCGTCAACGGCCATTTCTCGCATTCTAGTCAGACTTGGAAACAGCTTCTTAGCGCAGCAGTAACTACAACAGGTCAGATTCAGCCTCCGTGACTTTTTGTCTCTATCTTAATTTCCCTTATTTATTCTCTTGAAGTCCTGTTGCATTAATACCTAACAGATATTGATTTAGTTAATATCAGCACCACTTGCCAATACTAGTCTGTTGCTGGATAAGTGCAATCAGAATCACGTTTACTTTTCAGTATTGGTTAGTTTCAATATTATGAGCTGTACTTAGGTGACACAAACAATAAAATGCAGTCAGGACCACTGTTGCAAAATTAACCGCGCTCCCTGCGTGCTCCGCGCGCCAACCCCCAAAATTCAGTCAAACATGTGTTTTCTATATGATTTTAAGGAAAAATACAATAATTAAATCTTTATCATGACACGTAATATTATGATCTTTATCAACTAACAAATTTAATTGACCTTTCAGTGATTTTTCAAAATATCATTTTCAAATCTACCAGCGCTTGATCAGTCTCAGCTAATCACACAACGAATAAACAGGCTTCATCACGTGATCCATCGTTTTTTATATTATTTTTACAATAAATTATATTGTAATACGGTTATCTACAGCTATGACTATTATTTCGTAAGTAAATGAAAAAAAGTAATCTTAATATTATTAAGTACTTACAAGCGTTAGTATTCTTGATAAAAAATCATATTTTGCTTCACAACATTAGGGTTGCATGTTTTACGTTCACGATAATTTTCATAATCTCGTAAATTATCCTTTCGTCTTTATATTGTCAGACTCTTCATTATTAAGTATTTTTTATTGTTAACTTACATTTATACTAAAAGCATTTAAAGCTGCTATTAATTTTTCAGCTTTGATATTTTTTATTAATATCCACCACGTTTAAATAGCTCTCTTTCCTCCAATTAGATCACCGCCACCCTCAAATTTCTCATACTCGCTATGCACCTGTCGTTTGGCGCTACTTGTCACTTTAACACATACTCTTATGAGAATGTAAAGAACTTTTGTCGACGGCGGCCACTTCAACTATTTTGCTCTATAAGATTTAACATAGGAATTGAATGACAATGAGGGCAGCACCGTACACGGAAGATTGTTGTTACCAGAAAAACAGGTACTATATGTTAGTACAAGTATTTTCGATACTCTGTACAAGAAAAATGTGTACTGGTACAGGTATATTTGGTACGGTAGTATACTTTAAAGTACCTTCGTGAATATCGATAAACCTTATACTTAGTACGTCAAAATCCGATACGTGGTACGGGTTTTTCCTGTACCAGTACAGAAAGTTAGTCGGCCAGTGGGAGCATTTAGAATGTCAGTATATATATACACATACGTAGCTGTAAAAGTTCAAGAGGTTAGGATTTCAGTATATCCACCACAACACAATATAAAGTTCAATACATTGATACGAATCTAACAAGATGTAATGATAAGTGCAGTAGGCACTTGTAGTCACTTTCCTGTTGCGTATAATAATTGGTTTTCACTCGCAAAGAACAATTTACATATTGAGCCAAAATAACAATGACAATCCCATACATGTATGCAAGTATTCACATATATATATATATATACATACATATCTCCACTGTATATTATATATAAGCGCACGCTCTATGCGCGGTAGACGGTACAGTAGAAAGCCATGCGCAGTATACAAATTTAATAGACTATCCATGGTACAGAAAAATCCTGTACCAATCCAGATAAGTATGTCAAAATGTGAGACTGGTTGCAGAAATCTCAAGACCTGTACGTTATTTTTCTATGCTCATCACTTTTGGTATAGCTTATTCTAGTAACAACAATATTCCGTGTAGATGCGCGTAGCGAATAACGAGATTAAATTGACGTTCTGGGCTAGAAAATCATATTTACATGTATTTCCAACACGTATTCATGCACATCTACTGTCTATATATACATACAATTGCGGCGATGAATCATTTGTACAACTATAAAGCAAATCTGCATGAGAACTTGCCAAATTTCACGTAACAGAAATTATTTTTATTTGTTATGCAATTGGTCAAAGTTGTTCTGAGGATGTCTCAAAATATTTAGAAATTAGTGAAACTTTTTCTTTAAAACTACAATACATGTGGTACAGTCTCATAAAAATTCGAAATAATCATGTCACTACGAGTAAGAAAATTTTTAGAGTTTACCTTAAAGTATAGATTTTTATGGACCCCTAAATGTGTTAACTCACATAACGGACAATTTCACTGTTCCACAAATCAAGAATGTTAAAAAAATCGAATGTATTGTACGTTTACGAAGAACAACAATAAACTTCAAAAAGTTTTGTTACATTTGTGCTCACTATATCTTAAAATATCTCGTGCCGATCATGTCAAGTATTCGGAACATGGGTTTAACAAGAACATGAAACTTGATACATCTTTATCTTGAGTTAATATTACTTTTTAAATAGATATAAAATAATTCCAGGGGTTTGATTAACTCCTTCAATGTGTGGAATACTGTAAAAGATTTACTGTTACGAGAATTCATGTACAACAAGTGCTGTTTTACTAACAGTCGAAAAAATTAAAATAGATACATGAATAAAAGTGTAACCTGGCGGTCCATCTCGAACATTACTCCAAATGTTGATCAATGGATCGTTCCATTAATATTAACAAAATTTAAATGTCATATAAATGTAATATTGGTAGAGAATACTGTGCATTATTAAGAAAAATAAAAGAATATTTTTATAATAACCATGAATAGAAAAATAGAACATTTTTGGAAATAAAAAAAGTTAAAAAATTGAAAACTACACTAAAAATGACGCATACCACTCTAAATCATGTTGTCCAACGAAGGTACCCCACCTACTCTGCTAATAGGTTCATAATGTGTCTTAGGATTTGTTAAAACTAAACCTGACTTTATATGACTTTTTTCCATCGACAGCCACATTTTGTTCACTGAAACTATGGTTACGTACAAAGTAGTTGCCCCTACTAGTTTCGCTTACCAGTCCCCTGCATTTGTCAATTTAATGTATATAATGCTCGATAATGGTTCGTTTGTAAATCTTTTTCAAGTTTCTTCCAAATCCTTCGAATTTCTGACTGATAGCGAGAATGAAAAAAAGAGAGTTACATACTAACACGACTCGATGAAAAGGTCATTAACAGTTACTCAGGTTGTACTCGCATCACTTCACCGATTACCACATTGCTCTGATTCAACTCTACATAGGCAAGTTTATGTTACTGGCTTTGGCGTGTTCATTTTATTATTAAGAATATTTGAATAATAGTGTAACTATTGTCTTTTAAATAATGTATTACGGACCATTCTGATGTTTGCAATTGTAATTTTATAGCTTTTACGTGTAGCATCTTTATGAATTAGTAAACTTGTATTATTTCCAATTAAGTATGCATGAAGTCCTGTGAAATTCTGGCATGTCTGCACTTTTCTGGCACCAGACAGCGTCAATGCACTTGCATACAGCAAACACGGGTAATTCCCCACTAACTGGAACAAAAAAATGAATTTATCTGATACTTGGAAAATAAGTAGCTTACAACTAAGTATACACCTTTGAATTTGTACAAAATGGATATTTGTTGACAGTTAAGACCCCGTCAGTTATAGTGAATGAACATGAATTTGATGTCTTAGACATATTTTTTTGTAACCTCCCGTACTGTAATAACTGCAATCTACTTGATTTATTATTGTTTGACGATTGAGTAAAGTATGGTAATGCTCTTGCGCTACTAGTGCCAACAGTTACTGGAATACTGAATAAAGCTTGGGAGACTTTGAAAAATAGTTTCAAGATTTCTATAGAATCTGACCTTCTATGGATAAGGTGCTGTATTCTTATATCTCTGATTCACCCGAAAGAACTGAGTTGAGTAAAAGAAAACTGTCGTTTTTACTAGTTTTTATTCAACACAGTTTGTACGCGTCAAAAATGAGAATACACAAGTAATTAGCATTTTTTTAATACCAAGATCTTATGGAGATAAAAATTTTTGTTAGCTCTTTTGTTAACATCATATTATTAGAGGAAATAACCATATTCTTTTAAGCACCAATTTGTTACTGACCACATAAGTATTTAGATATTAGTTTGTGAATATATATAGGTAATTCAACACCCATTGGAATCACAAAAAATGTATATTGTCAAACAAGTACTTATCGGGAGCAGTCATAGCTTAGTTGACAAGGCCGTCTGTATTAGCTCAGTTAAGATGCGGGCTTCAGTGGAGCGCTGTTTCAAATCCTAGTTGGGTCAACTTTGATTTTAGAGAATTTCTCAGATTGTTTTGCGTCTGAAATTTGTTATCAAGCTTTGCTACTGTAATACTAATTCGTGATGATTATTGGTATTCATCAACACGTAGTTCAAGAGAGCGTGAAAGAATAAATATATATTGTAAATCACAAGAGGTACGTAAGGGGGGCTTTTTAATTAGAATGTTTTCTGTGCTTTGATGGAAAAAAAGTTGTTTCTTGACTTGAAAACTCTACATCTTCTAAGGCAATCCTCTGATTAATGTACTTTCTCAGAAATTATTTTACTCCAGGGTACCTTCTCGTTTTAGAGGTGGTAGCCAATAAGAAGAAGCAGTTCGTGGACGGGCACGTGGCTTAATACGAAGGTGCACAACAGCGTATGCACGCGCCCTTGAAAGAAGACATCTTGTGTGGATATAGAAATGAACAAGGAAGGGAGTTACAGCCACTGCGCATTTTGTTTAAGATGATAGGAAACTGAAAATGAAAAGAGAAAGAGAGAGAGAGAGAGAGAGAGAGAGAGGGAGAGGATAAAAAAAAAGGAAGAGCAGGAGAGCATTTTGTTCGCACGCTTGCTGGACACTTCGCAGGAGTGCGAGGAGAGAGTATCCACAGTTATGTATGTCGTGAGTGTGGGCTGGGGAAACGAGGCAGAATTTCAGTCAAAGAAGAAAGAGCACGAATTAGACAGACTAGCAATATACTTATACAACTCTGCTTGCTGATTAACAAGCCCTTACGAAAAAAAACGTAAGCGTATAGGAAAGAAGAAGGAGGTGGTGAAGCCCCCCATTACTAGAGAACTGGAGGGAGAACGTATCACGTTATGTGCTGGGCGGTGCCCTTTCTCTCTGCGCCTTTGCTCGCGTGCACTAACACTAACCCGAATCAATTTGCTGCTCGACAGTAATAGCTTGGGCAAGCTCGGCGCTCCTTATATGCTCTACCCGTAACTCGTAGACATTGTTATTATTTCACGTAAATGGAAATTGTACGAATGAAAATAAGTTTGAAATTTACTTTTTTTCTGTATATTCATAAATGGATACAGGGTGACTCTTATTCCAGTTCATGTTCTCTCTCTTTTTTTTTTTTTTATTGCTTTTACCAATATTTTTTCACACATTAAGAGTTGAAGGATATTTGAATGTATACGAAAGTACTCATAAACAAATGATAAAAAATAATAACATACTCGTGTGTAACCTAACCACTATCGTCAGAAGACCGTCTTTCCAAAAATTGTAAGAAGCACTGATATAAGATGTACCGTCCTTAAACAGTCCAAAATATTTTTAAAAAAAGTATGTTTTTGTGTGGAATAACGATTTTTTTTTACAATTTTCTTGTCTACCGCATTGAGTGTCCCTTAATTATTTTTTAACAACTGTACAGCAGATGGTAAAATAAGTAATTTCTTAATTTTTAAAAATTAGAATAACTTTGTTTATTTACATACAATCATAAAAATTAAAAATTTTGAGCAAACATTGAAAGGCTAATAAATTTTTTTTAAATAAAAAATTACAATCAGATTGTAAATTAATAATCTGTTGTTTTTTTTATCACAATCTAGCTTTCTGAAATACATTAACATTTTTATGAACGAATATAATAAAGTTTTGCTCATTGTTGTAAGTTGTAAGGTCGAGATATATATTATTTACTAATTTTTCGTAAAAACGATCGTACTAAAAAGAATAGAATAAACGCTTTCAAAAATTTTCATTGAGCTTTTTTTATCGGATCTTCGGACAGCTATTTCACGATCATTTACGTCAGCTTACCACACTCAAACTTACCTACAGTATACAAAGTATTATTTCTAACCGTTAACGTCGTCGATTTTCAACAACTTTGAATTTATGTAAGATCAAGTTTAATTCTTGGATGAGAAAACTTGTTCCTATTTCGATAAGAAATTTTTTTTTAAATTTTTTCATGAATTATATGATAATCTCTTTTTAGTTCAAGAGTATATTTTAACATTAACTCAAACAGCTGTATGATTTTTGCGAAAATTTAATTATTTTTTAATGAAAATTAAAAATATATTGTCTTACTATGAGCGAAAAGCCCTGTGGGCGCACTTTGTACCCTAAGGCTGCACTTAACGTTCTTTAAACACTTTGCGTCCAAAAGTAGAAAATAATGAGCGGTCGAAAAGTGTACCCATGGTCATACAATACGATTTGGCGCTCTTGAAAATAAAAATAAACGTATAGAAATACCCTTTGAGAGCAGTTTTTTTACTTTGCGTCCATGGTATGAGAACTATTATTATTTTTTACAGAGACATGTATACATATCATGGTGTGGTTTTCAGTGTGTATTAAAAAATACAATTCTCCTACCTCGAGCGTTTTTGAGAAACTGGTGTGCCCTCGGTAGTAAAAGTAGGAGTCACCACATAAGCGCCGTCACTTCATAGCTACCCCGCTTTGCAGGTCCCTTGGGCCGCAAAATAGCCCCAGAGACGATGGTACTTATCTGACCAAAAACTACCATTTTAATCGTACATAAGACTAATGTTTGATAAAATGGCACTCTAAGTACTTTTTATCCACTTGAGTCAAGAGAAATATTACAAAAATTATTGGTAGAAATTGAACCACATCCCTTAAAACTCCCTCTAGTTAGGAGGCAAGTAGGAGGAGACTGGATATAGTTGTGCCACTTTTTCCTTTAAAACCCATAGCTTGGAAAGTATACCACGTAGTGGGATGAAAATTTCTAGATAGTATAGATTAAGTATTCCTCCATCAAAACAGAAATCTTATTATTGTGATCGAGATGCCCTCTTCAGGATACCTAAATAGCCTATGGAGGATCTACTGAGGCAAAGTAACCTCTATTAGTAACTTAAGCTACTTTGCCTTAGTAGGTTTGCTGTAAGATACCTATAGAGGTCCTCATGAACAAAAGAGGTATCCTTAATAGATTTCTGTTCAGATACATATGTGCACCAAAATTATGACGAGGGAAGGTTGTGCCAGTACCTGGGAATGGTTGTGACGGGTTTAAAAAATACTCCTATACGGTCTGAAATCACCTTTATTGCATGTAATATCTTACACAACGCAATGTAATATTTTTTTTAAATAATGTAATATCAATGTAACATATGATATAAAATCTGTAACCATTAAATCGCTTGCAACTAATAAGGTGTAGGATCGGACTTGTAATTATATATCTTAATGTAACAGTCGCTCGGTCAAAAAAGTTAACTAAATTCCCATTAATTTTCATACATACGTTGTTATAATTGTGTCAAAATACTTAATAAATAATTTAAAAAA
Organism: Copidosoma floridanum; assembly: GCF_000648655.2. The sequence continues at coordinate 600,610 of NW_019380086.1, read as the reverse complement.
TTATATAAAATAACTGTAAGTACCACTACCATATGCCTACCCTGTCATAATCGTACGCTGAAGATTTGTCACAACATTACCCAGCGTACTCCTTTGCAAAAGAAAAATCACCCCAAAAAAACAAAATAACTTACGTACACAAATATCCACCGCTATTTGACTAGTAATGTTAAACTTATTACCAGAAAAAAACACTCATTGCTCTAAGTATATATGTATGACCACTATTAAAAACAGAAATCTAATAATTTACTCTTCACTGATCAAAAGTAATGTAGGCTTGTGATATGGTTGTTAGGATCACGCTATGATTACCATGATCACCTTGATTAGGATCACCACGGTTAACCAAAACTATGGTGAAATACATTCAGACTCATGCTACTCCTTCCTTATGTTGCTGCCCCCTAATATTTTTTTATCGTGGCAACGAATAAATACGCATCCGTATAGTTCACCTGTGATAAGTGTAGTTGTGAATTTATTTCTCGATAGTACGTTAAATATTAGTCATTCTAGTTTTTTGAAATTCTACATTGGAATATGAGTGTGGGGAAAATGAATTTCTTTGGAATAAAAAGAGTCATCGAGATCTTGAAAGTCAAATTCGTAAGATGCTTCTTATGTGAAGATGAAGATTTAAGGTTTAGTTAAAACAGCAAATTCTTTGAATTGCATCATATAAAAATATTTTAACGTACGCGTTGTAGCCTAAAAAATGCAATGTTTTATTGTACGTATATTATTTTCATACAGGCAATACATAAAAAAGTTTGAACAATAGAGAAGCTCTAGCAGTGTGGTTGAACTTTGTTTCTATGCCAAAAAACTATCAATAACAACTTGCAATCTTAAAATTTAAATGCAAGAGACTCCATGATAAATTTCATCAAAATTTACTAATGGTTATGATAATACCTTATTCACTTCGTCAAGACTTAAATAGCTATTTTTGTAAGTGTAGATTAAGTACACACTCATTTCAGCTCTTTTTCTAATGCCCAAAACACTTCGTAAAATGGCTTGGGCACCTTTTATTCAAATGATAAAAATCTTTGGAATATGTATATTACATGAAAATAAGAAATGCTCAGTTTATTTGCAACAAAGAAATAATATGGTAACCACTTCGTATTCGAGAATACTGCTTCTGAAAACTTGTTATTTTGACACGTAGTTTTAGCAGAATCATCACAAAATTCAGTACAACTTTGAAAGTAAATGAGAATTCAGGAATTATTAACAATACTATTATTTACATATTTTTTTATGAAGAATTCATTCAGGTCTCACAAACATTCGGTTATTCACATGCCTCTATAAAGAATGACTTTCTTAGACTTATTACGGAAAATGATTATTCTATCAACAATAAGATCATCATAAAGTACCGTTTTGTAATTGTTGTTAACATAGTGTAACTTAAGTACAGAAAAAAATACGGCTTATTAAAACGAATAAGGAAGATTATTTTTAACTGCCTTCCCCCACGTTGTGTTAATTATTGTTGTTTACTGAAAAATATTCTAATGAGAAAATAGCTTATTTTTATGGAAGTGGAAAAGTTTATAGGTACGCATAAGCTTATTGTCAAAAGTAAGTGTATTGATCACATTTGGTGGGATAATAAGGGGCAAATAAAAAAAGAAACGAAAAAAAGTAAAAGGGGAGAGCGTATTGTATTTTGGCATAAATAGACCATGCAGAGCAGAAAGAGAGCGAATAGGAGGCAGACTGGCAATTCGATTTTCAAGGCGCACCCACTCGCTCGATTAGCCCTTTCTTGATGCTGCGCATTTTGCCGTCTTACTTATTCCTCGTCAATCGCTCCTTGACTACGCGCGATCCGTCTGCCAGCCTGCTTTTCTATAGTCATTGTAGTCGTTGTCGTCGTTTTCGCGCATATAGCTACATACTTTCGAGTAAAAAAAAAAAAAATAAAGGAAACAGCCACACGGCGGGATTTCGAGTAGTTTAGAAGGAATCGAAGCGGCAGTACCGGTATTATGTCTTGGTACAGCCGGAGCAGAGGTCTGGAAACAAGAGAATGAGAGACGGGGTGAAGTTGGAGGGGAGTTGGTTGGTCGCGATACAGCGTACCTTGTTTTGGAATAAAAGAGTAATTTTCCGGCTGGTGAAGCACCGATAATAGGGTTGCAAACTGCCGAGTCGACTGGAAAGTGATTAAGCACACATGATAGAGCTTGTAGGTTCCGCCAGGATATTACGATCCCTTTATCTTCCCTCTCTGTCTCTCTCACTACCTTCTTCCACCTTTCTGTCTCTCTCGCTCTCTCAATGATTGATCCTATAACACTCATGTGTATGTGGCTGTACTTGCATGGGCCTTGAGCTTAAGGTTAAAAAAATATTTTATTCTATTTTATGTTTTCTCTTTATGTCTCTTTCTTGAAATATATGTATGTGCGCACGTATGTGCGTGTGTGCGTGTGTGTCAAGTAGTTTTTTTCAAACTCTTCCATAACGTGATCACTTCCCATGCTTTCAGCCGTTCCCTTAAACTATCATTCGATTTCGCTCTGTCATTTACTTTAGGTTTCTATGATTTTGATGTCCCATTTCCCATATCCCAGTACATTTTCGGATTAAAATTGAGGGAAAAGGTCCAAGTCTACGCGTGACAACTCTACACACCAAACTTTTTGTATACTAGGGGGCTGCGGCCCGTGCGCGCTCCGCACGACAACCTCCAAAATTTAATCAAACATTTATTTTCTGTATTTTTAAAGAAAAATACAATAATTATATCTTTGTCGTAACACGTAATATCATGTAATATTTATTAACTTACAAATTAAAATGACTTTTCAGTGATTTTTCACAATATCATTTTCAAATCTACCTACGCTTGATCAGTCTCAGCCAATCACACGACGAATAAACAGGCTTCATTACGTGACCCATCGTTTTTTAAAGATAGGATTTACACATATTGGATCGTATCGGTTAACATGGGCGTGTAGAGTTTTCGATTGGACCTTCTCCTAACATTACGTTATCGTTATAAGAATATGAACTGTCTTAGATCGTCAGACCAATGATGCAGTCACTTGAGGCAGTGAATTTAATATGATCTTATTATAATATTTCTCAAGTTTTGCGTAATGATCAAATATTGATTTCACTTGGGTATACTATGCCTGTCATAATTCAAAAAGGCCTAGCAGCAAAGTTTCGAAGGTAGAAAGGTCCTAATGTGGACAACGGACATTATTGTAGAGATATAGAACATCGTCTGTTTCGAGTTTAAATTAAAAATCAAATGGTTTGTTACTTAATAATACTTATTAACATAAGTTTGTGGAACAGTTCTCACAATAAATGTTTTAGGTGAACTATAAACTAACTTTCAATAAGTCTAGTAATAGGAAGAGTGTTGAACTATAAGTTTAGGAATTTAGTTAATGTGTATTATACGGTAAAAAATCGCAGTTCTATTAACTACATGAAAATACAAGGTATCTATTTTTAACAACTTATTTATATTAAAGTTAATATTACTTAGTTTGATTTTGTTAAAGTACGAGTACTAAACAGTATTATACTACGAATGTCATACAAAATGTATGCTGCGCAAAAAAAAAAAAAACTTGACCTTTTTTATATCTTGATTTCAGAACTTGTTAAGGCTACAGATTCATTAGGAAGATTACTATTCATTGCCAGTGTGTATAAAGGTTCAGAAATTCCTTACGAAATATGAACTCAATAAATCAAACTTACCTAACATTTAAGGTTTGTAAAAAACTATTTTTAAGGGGATATCATAACTTTTCAGGAAAATACCATTTTTAAATGTTTTATTTAAAAAACTTAATGATATTGAATGTTGCTCATATTAGAAAGTACTAGATAGAAACGAAGTCTGTAAAACATAGCTACGGTGATCAACAACAGTCCCACTGAATTTCGACTAAAATTTGTTCATTTAAAGATGTTTCAAGTATATTTGAATGCAGTTTATTTTTAGAAACAGTTTCTCAATTCACCAAATAAAATAAATTGTCTTAAAAAATAGAGTTTCAGGATTTTTATGTAAGACGCTCTTTTCTTCTTCTTTTTTTTATTAAACTACTTCATCATATCATTCTTAGCAATTTTTCTTTAAGCTTACTACAAACATTTAATTACTTCTTTTAACAAATTTTTTAGATAAAATACTTAGTAATAATAAACATTGAAAATCCTAAATTTGTTATTAATTCAACAACTTTTAATCATTAAAATCCAAATATTTTAAATTACAGTTATTTAATACCTGAGGTTTTCTCACAGTAAACAATTATTTATCACGAAAATACGTACAAAAATCGTAAAAGTGGTATCTAAGTTACTAAAATAATTGTTTTTATTAAATCCTTTCCTACTTTACTAGTACTTAAAAAATTGATTATTAATGTATGATTTTTTACTATCCCAATCGCTAAATCAAATAAGGCTTAGGTTTATAGCTTGTTATTTAGGGCACTCTGAAAAATTATTAGTTTCCAATCTAATCGATCAGATTATGTTGATACTGTTACAGCTGTGTTACACGATTCATTTTAAATTGCCACAAAATGTATACTAAAAAAATAATAAAATTTATGACTTGTAAGTATTTGATTTATTTCAAATTTTAATTTAGATACTGAAATTAATGAGCTCGCATTTAAGGCACACGAAATTCAGGGTTAGGATAAATGGGATATTGAAGTATTCTTGGTTTTACATTTTTAGTCGTTTTCAAAATTTTTCCACGGTGGATGTCCTATCTTAACAACACTTCATCTTGTCAGTCGTTGTTTGAATGGCTGGGTACATTTTACATGCTTATAAGTGCGCACGTATACATTTGACCTCGATTTGCCACATATATCTCATTATTTGTATTATTGATCATTTAGGGAATGATTTTACTGTGAGAGAGTGATATCCACCACCTCCCTCTTCTGAGGCATCGTTGCGTCTTCCTATAAACTGCATATCTGCATGCCACGGTGAAATGCTATATACCAGTAGCCTATTTATATAATATCCTAGTGATTAGTTCATATTATAAACACCACCAAGTTACCCGGGAGGAAGAAGTGACGGAACGGAGTCTCGAACCCGAGCTTTCCAGGCGGGGAGCAAGCGCTCTACCACCTTAGCCACTGAGAATTCCCAACACTGCATGCTATTATCTACTGTGAATTTGTGAAATTACGAAGTACCTGTAGCTAATATCATACTGTTGGTAGCTCTGCTTAATTTTGAGAACACGTCAATTCCAACTATACACAGGAAAAATTTGGCTTGCAGCCAACTTAACGATAAGACCATTTCTCGGACACTGAGCCTGAAAAAATCTTGTTTTGACCATTTCGAGATACACATGTCTCGTTTTCGTTGTTCTAACGACTTTTTGACCTATATTTTTTGGTAAAGTTGTGGAGTAGAATAAAAGAGACTAAATTATACCAAAATATATCAGGCATACCGCCAAAAGTAATTATTTTTGAGTATTTGAAAGTACAAGTATGCAAATCGGAAGTAAATACCACGGTCACCGAGGCGTTGTCTGCTTTCTCAAACTTATCTCGTCGCGCTCCCGCGCGACTTGATTTTCGAAACAAGTTGTTTTTTCCATTAAGGGAGTTCACTCGTACCTTACCTTTTTGACGCATAAGATCAGCAGTATTGTTACCTGCATGACTAGATGTACAGATATGACGTGACGTACTAACGGTAGCTGTTAAAGAAAAATTATTTTTGTCACCAATTTATTGCTCATTCCGTAAGCCATGAGTGAAGATGAGACTATAGCTACGTAATGACCAAGTTTTTAGGTATTTTCAAAAAAATTTCCAATCAAATCTTGACGTCGATTATCCAGATATTACAGGTTATGTATTAGAACAGTACTGATTCTCATAAGACTGCATATTGATAGTTCAAAAATAAAATTATCAATATCTCACTTTATAAGCCATAAAGTGACTTTTTCACAAACTAATTAATATCTGTTCAAAAAATTATGAATATATTATCATTAATTCTCTTAGCGAGTGAGCTCCCTTAACGTATCAGAAGAATCTTGGCGCCGCTATCGTGTAACTATATCGTATAACTTAGCTCATCGTCCGACCAGTGACACGTGAGTTGTAACACTCACGAACTCTCACGTACCTTAGGTAATTGTGGCGTATTGTAATTTGTAAATCGTATCGTTGTGCGTATAAAACTATATTTAAATATCTTTTAGTTTGGTGAGGCTGACACAAATAATCAGCAAAATATGGCTGTATTAAATGAAGAAATACCAATACTCCAAGTGTTATTATTTCTTTAACATCGCCTCAACGGATCACCGCTCAACATATTCCTCATTATAAACGTAGTAGTACCAAAGAAATTGTTATTTCTAAGCACTTCGTACCTTATTAATTTTTGTCAGCAAGAACACTCATTGAAATTTTTTTTTTATTACAAACATTACATCACTATTAACTACTTACTAACTGTATTTTGGGGTTTTCAATTATGTTTTTACAGAACGATTTATATGTAAAATTCGATGTAATTTTAACTTTTGAAATCAGACTTTTCATCTAAAAGTAAAGTAATGTTTTTAATAATAGTATCTCATAAAACAACTGGTTTTGCTTGATATTATTGTAGTTAATAAATTTGATATACAAAATTATTATTGTCTGATGGTTCTTTATTTTTTAATGTTATAGTATACATTTAGCACTGTATTCGTATGAATTTCATAGTCACACGATCACATGAAATAATTTTGAGACAAAAAAAGGAAAAAAAAAGATACGTCACATGGATAGAATTTGCAGCAATTTTTTTAAGTAAAATTTTTATAAAACTTTTGAAAATATTATAGAGTGCCAGGAAGATAAGATGTATACTTATATTTACACACATGCAAACGCGCGCGTGCATACACATGTGCATATTGAAAAAAGAAACTTACGTTTGAGATAGACCAACTAGCGTTATGTTTTTCTGTTAAAACTATCTAAGGCATAATGAACGACGTAATCTAAGCAAGTACAAGCAGAGAATACATTCTGTTTGTACATTTTTGCCGTGGGGGTAAAAAAATGTATTTTTTTTTAGTATTACAAAAAATTTTAATTAAAGTAAAGCAAAATATCACCTTAAAACGCACATAAGAGATTAGGAAATATTCGTCAACATTTTTTTTCAATTTTTGTAAATATGTTTTGAATATGTTTATGCAATAGTTAAAAATATTGTTACATTTTTAAATATTTGATACTGAAAAATTTGATTTTATGTAAACATGCTATATTGTAGTGCGGTTAATGATGGTTAAGAGTCCCACATCATAAAGGAACAAAGAAAATCCTCCCCAGACTCCGTACATTTCTCTGTTACCGTACAGCTACAAATTAATGTAGCCTACAAATTCAATATTTTGTTGGTGTACGTTAATTTTATTAAAATGCACCATAAAAATGTGCTATAAAACTTTTCTGACTGAGTCTAAGATACTTCAATTTACCCATTCATATGACTGCTGACAATTGACTATTGACTTTTATGGAAGAAATTTAGCACAGTTATTAAAAGATTTTAATTTAATTAATTTTTTACAACGATTAACATTGTAAAATAATAAACGTAAAAAATGAACAACTGCTGTCCTGATCTAGTAAACTCCAATCGTATCTTACTATTGCCCCAAACCAGGTATGGCACTAGAGGTATAGTCTAACTTAAGGAGGCTTGGGCGTTTGGTGTCGTATCTATTGAGGGGCCCCTGTGGGGTACTTGTCATACAAATGATTCTTTGTAATATTTTTTATAATTATTTTGATTATACACATGTGTGAACAAAATAGCAATATTACGCGGAAAAGTCATTGGGAAAATCGATATTGAAAAATTTATTAGTTTTCCCGAGGTACCTTGTGTAAATATGACGGCCCTGCCACGATAAAGCTGACAACACTGTACTCTCTTGCTCTCATCTGCTATTATATACCTATACTTGTGTTAGACTTAAATTTTCATGCTTGTATGTTTATGAATTTACAGCGCATGCGCACTTACAGTACCTGAACAAAACAATTCTCATGTTCGATGTTTTCCTCGCTATTTTCTCAAAATTTAACGTGTTGATCCTATTCTTTTTTTTAAATAATAGATTCTTTATACTTTCAAGTACATGTACCAATTTAATGTGTGGGCCCACAGCTGTTTATTGCGGTACGGTAGTCTATTGAATTTCGGGTTCCGCAAGGTTGCGTGTTAAAATGACGAGTTTTCACAAGCGATTTTCTCGAAAATAAATGTGTTGACCTACCTATTTTGTTTTCCTAAAAAAATCTAGCAATTTTTATCTATATAATCTCTGAATTTCAGACCTAGCCAGCATTTAATTCAAAATCGCCCAAGCCTCCTTAAATAGCTGACGATTGCATTTGTTTGCTTCGTACAGGTGTATTGGTGCCACCTGCTGCCAAAATGTGCGTGGGTTCAGGACTTTTGAGAACTCAATGCACAGCAAATGTCAAATAATACAAGTTTACTAACTCATAATGATGCTAAACGTGAAAATTTTAAGAAATTACAATGACTGTGAACATTGTATAGGTTGGTAATATAAATTTTTTAAGGTAGTTCACTCGGCCCAGTGGTACTCCACTCAACGAAATGGCATAAAGATCATGCTGTCTTGTAACCGTACAAGAATTAGTTGATAACCTCTGTGCTCTTTTTTTGTTCACTTGTTGCGCAGAATGACAAAACCAGAGTTCTACGCATCTGTCAGCATGACGCTCTATAGCAACTGTAGCCTCTCTCTCGCGTGGCTCATATAACGAAGCAAAAAACTACGTGATTTAGATTAAAATATCTCTAAATCTAGTACTAATTGCTGTATTTAACAAAATCACATCTTGTTTCTTGTTTTCTAAACTGTTACATACTAGTTTTTTAAATTTCTAGAAGAGATACTTTTTATATAGTTAGATGAAATATCAGTTCTTAAGTGTGTTTCCCGTATACTCGTGTGTAAAAAGTGTCAACTTTGAACTTGAATATCTTGAAAATAAGTACCGCTTGCTACCTAAAAAAAAATATTACAATATCCGTTGAATTCTTAATGATAACGTACTAAAAAAAATCAAGTCTAGATGAAAATCAATTTTTTGAGTGTACTACCTTAAGAAAAAGGTTACACCAGTATTCATAATGACGAAATAAAACAAAAAAACAGCATCACAAAAATTACTATGTTTAACGTGTTAAACATCGTGATAGTATAATTTTTTCTATACACCATAGTAAATTTTGTTAAAATTATTTTAAAATATCCCACATTTAAAAATAGCATTTACTGTGTGACATTCTAACTCCACTGCATTACTAAGGTAAATGTCCCTATTCGTGGAATTTGTCCCTATTTAATTTTAAAGATAATCCCATGAATAGGGACAAAGTAGTACATAACCTATCTTTTGAACTGTGCGTATTATGGCACCAAACTTCAACAAGGAATTTATATACTTCTAGTAAATAAATGACCGATATATAATTATTTTCATTAAATAAAATAGTGTTTTGCAAGTAAAAAAACTTTAATTGTCTTAGAATATTACACTAAATTTACGTTTTTTAAAAAGTTTCATAAATGGGGACATAATATAAAACAATAGGTACAACGTTTTATAATTACTATGTACATTTTGGTCTTATATTCTTTGTATAAAATAAAGTATTTTAACAATTAAGAATCATATTTAAAAATTAGAATAATAATGGTAAATTTATAGCGCACCAGCTAATACCAAAATTTCTACTGTTAAAGCTCACAGTTAAGAAAAAAAAAAATCAAAGAAGTAAGTACGATGAAAGTTATGGTCATAATAGGGACATTTGCCTTATTCAGTATGGTAAAAATGACTATATTTGAAAGTAATTTTATATGACATTTATGGGTATACACACCGATTGAGTTTCAAATTTTAGGTTAAACTAATGCAATCATTTTAAGAAACGTATTTTTTGATTTATAAGGGTTAAAAATTAATGCGTACAAGTAGTGTTGAATCGATTAATTAACTGTGGTCAACTCCATGATCCACAAGAAACCCTTTGATTGTTAACTTGATAGTGGGCATCATAAACAGTACACGTTCCCATTACGTACTTTATTAGCTCCGTCCATACACCGTGCTGCCCTCATTTTATACTCCCAACCAATGTTAAATCTTATGGAAGCAAATAGTACCCGTGGCAGCCACTGGCGACACCATACCCCCGTTTCTATAAAACTCCGTGTTAAAGTGACAGCCAGTGCCAGCCTTCCCCTTCAACTTCAACACGGAGTCTGATTCGAAAACCGGAGGAAGGAGGTTCATTCCACGGTCAGAGTAGATATTTTTTAAAATTAAAATATTTTGTGAAAATTCATCTATATCCATAATCTTAAAAAAAAGGTTCATAACTTAAAACTATATCGTTATTTTCTGTTAGTTACATATATATATATTTCCTGCTCATGAATAATATAAATATATACATATATTTTCTCTTTCTTAAACATAAAAACTATTTCTGAGCAAAGTAAAAATTACAACGCTGAATAGCAAATTTTAATGTAATCTGGTTTTACTGTGTAGCATAGTAATTTTTGTAATACGGCGAGTATGTGTAAGCTTTCCTATAAAAAATAGTAATTTTTATTATAGGTGTAACACTTTTTTTAACATCAATTTTTTCAGTGTTGTTTGTGTAGTGTTGAAGCAGAAAAAACTAAAGTGATTTGTGAAGTGACGTGAGTACATCGTAATTGACTATTAATGACCGTTCCGTAAAGTCATGTGATCATGTAACTCACATAGTTTCATTCTCTGTCAGTAAACTATCGCACTACAAACTTCGACTTATTTTTAATAAAATAAATGTAAAGAAGACACTTATGATAAATTCAATTATGTCTACGTTTGACAACCCTACTACGATGAAACACTGAGAATTATGTTGTCGACCGTGCATTGTATTAGTAAAAGTCCGGAAATTACGCATTTTTTTCTCACCATGAGATCTTCGATCGATTTCTGTTACCCCACCAACTACTCGCACGAAGCGAATACTGGTGTTGACATGCAACTGGTGTGGCAGACCGTTCAGTTGAAGGCCGGGGTTAGCAAAGAAATAATTGTAGGGGGTTGAAACTAGGGACACAAGTTCGAGCATGCCTGTTTTATACTTATTGAACACACGTAAGTGGACTGATATTGAAAAGCCACGTATTTGTCTCGGCTGTTAGGGATGTATATTTAACCGCCAAGTATGATCGTCAATGAAACGGTCTCCAGCTGTCCCGATATTGCTACAGGGTTACATTTGAACCAGGGCTCGCGAGAATTTGTAAAATAAGTGATCTAGCACGACGATAAATTGGCTGAGGTAGATATAGGAGTGGGGGAAGGGCTGTTATTAGCTTTATCAGGTATTACCACGTAAGACCACTAACTGTCGTATGTTCTCGTCATCGCGTGATACATTACAAAGCCAATTACTTTCTCTATCAATGCATACACAGATCCTGTTTTCAGGACACAGTTGAAAGGAGAATATTATTTTAAAGGTCTAGGTACTACTACTAGTATTTACTAAGAAATTTTTTGCAAAAGTGAAATAAATTTCTTGCATAGTTGTTCTTCTCTTTTGAATTTTTGTTAACAATAAGCAAACCAGATTTTTAATTAAAGTATCTTTTTACTTTGTTGATTTACACAACAGCAACAACCTTTTTTTTTATTCTCGTGCCAGTTTCTTAATTTTTGCCTGCTAAGTAACTGTCGTTGTGGGTAGGGTAAAACTTTAGAAATTTTTGTAAAAGTTAAGGAAATTAAGGAAATGTGTCGATGCTTTAAGGTTGAATTATACGTTTTGAAGTATGCATCTGAAGAGAAAAAAATGCATAACTAGTTGTTCACAACGAGCTGAGGATCATCGTTTATAAGCAATGATAAAAAGCATATTTTTGGTAAATGTAGTTATGTTTGCTTTCACTTCTTACCAGTAAGTATATATTAAGGGGGCCCCTTCACGAGTTCCTCCAAAAAGACTCTTACTATTTCTTATAGATAAGTCGATGAATCCAATGCTGGCCATAGGTATTTGTATTCCATCTGGATCAATATCTCTAGATATTTGAGCTCAAAGATGTAAATGTGAGCATGTTCTACTTGGGATTAACAAGAAAAACGAAATATTTTATTTAACATTGAAGTAAACTCAATTTTCGTGGCAGAATGATATGTATGCTTTAAAGATGAAGTTTTTGTCTTTAATATGCTGTGTTAAAAAAGGGTAAATCATAAGTATGAGCCATGTAAATAAAACAAAACATCCACGGTTTTTATTATTTATTGACTATTAATGATAGTAATATATTTAAAAAAAGATACACGAAATACTTCTGATAATTATTTATTTTCTATTATTATTGTAAGTTGAAACTGTTTATTGACTTCTTTGGTGGTATGGAAGAATTAACGAAACAATTTTCAGTCATTATGTTTTTCATGTTAGTAGTATTTTAAGTATAATTTTAATAAAACATTAACATATTACTTACTTTTAGGGGAAAAATTGAGTGGTGGGAGGTTTGTGAAGAGCAGAGGGATTTGACCTTAGTTTTAAAGGGTTAAAGTAACGGAGAAATACATCAAATTTTCTTTTTTTTTGTGAGGGGGATATATAGAGTGGTAGGAAGTCTGTGAGGAATTCCTTACACATATAACTATAATTAGTGGCCACGGTAGCACAGTGGTTTAGGCTGCAGTTCTTGTAACTTGGGGGCTTACTAACACATGCTCACGAGTTTGAGACCCGGCCTTCACTCACTTGGCTCGCACCTCTGAGAAACTTATTTCTTAAGTGCGTATTACCAACTGTGGCCAAATGGTTCGGAAGCCATGTAAAATAAGGGTTCCCTTTTGCTGTGTAAGTGATTGATGTCACAATTAAATCTGAGGCGGTTTTTTACTATGCCAATGACGATAGCATGTAAATGCACAGTAACACAGCATTGCAGAGCCTATAGGGTATAATTCTCAAAAAATGGCTGTAAAATATTTATAAAAAAAAAATAAACATATAATTATAAGTCATGGAGGGATACATTATATAATACGTTTCTATTAGGGATATTGGTCGCTTACCTCCATCCACTCCCCTAAACCTCCTCCGCAGCTCCCTACCAGCCCCCTTTGAAGGCTACCCCTTAGCTCCTTCTCTGCCTATAAAGTTTTGCCACCATTATTTGTCCGGTTTTCAATCTTCTTTACGGGGGCAGAAATTTATACGTATATTTTTTTAACATATAAAAACAAAAAGTTTACTTTCTTTGTCGTTTTTTATTTGCATCACAATTTTTTTTATGCCTACACAAGTGGTCCAATCTCAGACAATTTTTTCAAATCTGAATACTCAAGATAACTTTTCATTTGTCGTTAAAACGTTAATCGTTTAAACAATTTGTTACATAAATTAGGTACAGTTATATTTTTTTTTCAATGATGTGTTCTTTGTTGCATTAGACGTAATTTTTGAAACCAGATTTAATAATTTCGTATATTTTTATGCATACAATCATTTTTTTTTATGTACTTTTCCGCGTCCTATTAATTTTTCGGACGTTGCAAGTTTCAAATCACATTTTAAATGCATAACAATATACTAGTGTATAATATAGTTATTTATATAAGGCAGACATACAAACTCTCCACAAAACATTTACTATCCCTCCACCACTATCCCCACCTTACTAAAACGGAAAAAAATTCGATGTTCTTATTCGTTACACTAACCCAATAAAATGATAGTCACAACCTATAATCGACCATATCTTCCTTCCACACAATTTTTTTTGTCCTTAAGGTGGCTCCAACGCCTAGTGCCGTATCAAAATGGGGAGACTAAAAATTAATCATTATTTTCTTTAAAATATGGTATAAAATTATCGTAGAGACTGTTGTAAGCCATATTCTACATTTTATCTGTTACTTTAGTGAGTTAATATAAAAAAACAAAAAAGTTTTATGGTGCCGCAATTGATGAACTGTTACGGTACGCTCCTAAGTTCAAGAGTAGTTATACCTATATATATGTACTCTGCAAAATGCAGACAGCTGAGATCTGACTTGCACTCGCAACTGTATACTTAGTTTCCGATTATTTAAAGATTTTGTTCGATATAAGACACTTTTCTCATGTCATCGAAAACTGCGTAATAATATATACAAGATAGTATGTTTTTTACACCTTACGGGTTATTTATATAAGTGCAGCAGTAGGTTGTATATCGCGTAAGCTTGCATTTCCTATCTAACCCGTCTTTAAACTACAATTTTGTAAGCATGATTTCTTACAATTTTCATCGTCAACCTTAATTTTTTTTTATACGAATAGAAAGATGGGAATTCCAAGAATATAATTCAATTTTATTAACCTCGGTTGGATTATTTATAATTTTAACATTGAGGCCACTGGAGCCACCTTAATAGGCCCTCCACACCACGCCACATAAACTTTTTACCTAAATTATATGTAACAATTTATTAATCTATTATAAAAATACATTAAAAATAGATATTTAAATTTTTGTATGACTTTATTATTGGTATAAAAAGTAATATTTATGATACAAATATATCAAAAAATTCATAGGTTCGATTATAAATGGAGGTACTGTTCCAAGCACACTCAGTTCATCTATGTCTATTTATGATGACGAATAATTTTCCAATTCAATTTTGAGTCAAAAATCATAAGTTTGAAGAAATTTCAAACTATTCACTAGAATGAAAAAAAACCTACCCTGGGGTATAGATTGAACACACAAACTCCTTTTTCTAGTCTTCCAGACAGATGCTATACCACTTGAGCTACCAAGGACTCGTGCACTCACAGACACTGTAGATTCTGATAAAATTTCATTTTTGATTTTGAACTGTTTTTCAACCATTGCTCGGATAATGAAGATAAGAAAGCTAAAGTTTAAAAATATTGGAAATAATATAAATATATTCTTGGAAAATATAAATAGAATCCAAAACTCAAATATCATATTTCTGACACGTATTTAAAAGGAATCCAAAAGTTTTGAAGCAATTTTGATTGTTGTGACTTTATGAACGAACTTTCTTAATAGCTTAGTTTTGACGCTTTAAATATTTTTTATGTTATAGAATAATGAATTCTTTATAAAACATTTTCTTGTTTGAATTATCAACTTTTTTGTTAGTAATGACTTGTTTTAAGATCAGAAAAACAATCTTTTAACGAAATTTTTTTCAGTTTTAAATGCTTACACTTTTAACAAATGGTCCTTTTCATTTTTTATAATGTGAGAAAGTGCAAATCAACGGCCTTTTAGGGACAGTAACTATGTTATGGTAAAAGGAACGCACGGTAATTTCCAGTATCATTATATTTTTTGAATCTTTCTTACAGTTAAGTATAAGACAAAATCTGCATGAATTTCAAACAAAATTTTTTTTAATTAGAACAACGTGTTAATACACTACTTGCGGTGCTCTACTCAGTGAATTTCGGGTGAAGCCGAGATAGGAGGCTGCTAGTATTTACTTTTTAAGGATCAGAAATTCAATCAAATTTTACTTTTGCGTTCCTATGTTTAAAAGTACGGGACAATTAAAATGTCTTAAAAAAACACCTTCAAGGAAATTTCTTGAACGTAGCATATGCATAGTATACAACTATAAAATCCAAGAATCACTGTTAATGCAATACAAGAAAATATTTAAATGAAAAAACTAGAAACTGCCCCATTTATCAAGCAAAACTTACAAGAGAGACATTTACGGCGTCACATAAAAACATATCACAAAACACATTCAGAAGACAATAAAATTTGTTTGGAATATGGTAGTTTGAGCGAAAAATTTATCAAGAAGTCATCAACATATTTTTAAAAAAGTAAATAAAAAAATGTATAGCTTAATACTGGACAGTTAAAATATATTGAGATAGTTTAAAAAAACTTCTGTAACTTTTCGCATAATACAGATGAATCTATTTTATACCAAAAGTATGATTCAAATACGTAATTGTGTAATTGTCTTATAACTCACTGGTTTTCAAAAGCATTAAAATTAAAAAATCAAACATTGTTCTATCATTTTGTCGAAGATAGTTTTGAAATTCATAAATGTAAGGTAAAAAACTGTTTATAAGGTTTTATAAAATTCACGAATTTTATTTTTATCCGTCCAGTTAATGAAAGAAGTTGTTCATTAAACTTGATAATGTCAGAGGACTATCTTTAGGGGGTTGATTGCAATTTTTTCAAGGAGGTGGAGGCTCACTATTATATAAGGAAATTCATCACAAATATTCCATTTTTGTCCCCCGTTTTAATAAAAAAAATTTTTTTAAGGCACACCTTCCATATAGGGCTCATTTTACTCGTAATGCCATGTACTATGAAGAAAAAACTTTGAACACGAGGTTTAGTGAGGGTGACACCTTTTTTCCTCGATTTACGTATTAAAATTATATCTATATATGTGATAACTAAATATATGACTTTAACATGTCAAACGCGGAAAAAGGGTTGTATATTCTATCGTTATTAGCATAATGAAAAACTGCCTCAGATTTAATTGTGACATCAATCACTTACACAGCAAAGGGGAACCCTTATTTTACATGGCTTCTGATTCACTGGACCATGGTTGGAATACGCACATGAGGAAGTAGATTCTCAGAAGTGCAAGCCAAGTGAGTAAAGGCCGGGTCTCAAACTCGTGAGCATGTGTTAGTAAGCCCCCAAGTTACAAGAACTGCAGCCTAAACCACTAGGCTTCCGTGGCCGGTGAAAAAAAAAAAATAATGATGCTGAAATTGCAGTGCGTTCCTTACGCCATAAATAATTGTTGGCCTTAAAGAGCCATTAATTCGCACTTTCTCACGTTATGATAAATGAAATAGACTATTCATTAAAAATGTAAAGATTTAAAACTAACAAAAAATATACAATTAAAAAATTTTTTTTCTCTTATCTCACAACCTTAAACCAGATCAACAAAGTCCTGAAACTTAATCTCTTCATTTTTTTAGCGTTTCAATGAATGTAAATACATACTATTCTACCTATTTAAGAATCCAGAAAATTTAGGTTACTGTCAAGGTTTGAATGGAAAGCTGATCTCTCACGTGATGAATTCTTTATTTGTCGATTTTGACGCTGCTGCTTCAATCTTGATGCCTACAATTGTATACATTTAAAGCACTGGAAGTTTTCCTTTCAATTAGCCTTCTTGCGACTATAGGCATGGTTATAACTTTTGTGAGCCCTAAAGGCTTCAATCAATTTTCTGAATTTGTGAAATATTTGTTGGCAAGGTAGTTCGACGTTCGATGATCCTAAACAGAACTTTCTTGACTGAAGTTTCCAGCAAACGTGACTGCCTCTATATCTCAGGATGATATTCTCTGGCCTGCTATTGTACCACCAGACTGATCAGAAGGAAAACTACAACGTCTGAAGCATTGGCGCTAGTTGTAGAGTTCTTTCCCAACGTCTCCTGGTGTTACGCTGAAGACCTTGATGCCTAAGGCATCTTCTTTTTTTGCAGAGCTCAGTCATTTTTATGACCCAAGGTGGAGATTGGTTGGTGTTGCTTGCCTACTGAAGACTGTCCCGTTTGCTTAAATTTACTTTTCCTTTATAGCTTCACCGTATGGTTCACGCAGACCTCGGAAAGTATCAGCGATTGCTGGTTAAATGCTAAGAGTTTAATGCAAGGTTGTCGATAATCAGGGTATCCAGCTTTGCGATAAAATATTCCTGTCGTGACGTCTGTCCGTGAATGACTGACTTGGTTTAACAGTGGCTGGCTTTATATTTTTTTAGTCGACGAATCGTTGGCAGAAACGGCAGTAAATATGTATTTATTGGCAAGGTAGATTAACGTTAGGTGGCCCTAAAAAGAACCCATGAGATTAATGGTTAAGTAGGAAACGTAAATACTTATGATGGCCCTAAAACGGCCAGTGGTGATACTTCAAGTCTTTTCTTATTATTATTCTCGATGATAAAGAGCTGGCTGCGGGTAGCTTGACTTGGAGTCTTTGCGCACGGTAACCGTTCTGAAGAAAGGTACGCCACTGGCCGAAGAATATCTCATCTTCGGGTCATTTTCCTGATAACCAACCGTTCACCGTTTTTCGGGAAAGTGGTCCTGGAGATACTTACTCTTTAAGTATGCCGTTGGGATGAACCACTTAAAAGGAGGCTGATAAAATTTCCAGCTGATTAGGCTGCTCGATTTCCTCAGGGTTGTTTTCCCTGGCTTGCTGATGTAGCAAAATCTGCTCTAGTAAAACCAGGTTGGTTAGAAGAATGACCACGTAATTCCTAATTGTTAAAGCAGATTGTGCTCTAACTAGACGTCTCGTGGTATTGCACTGGAGATGTTGGCGTTCAGACCAACGCTTTTTATTAGAACGGCACTCGTTAATCCTGGTGGTTTGGAATGGAGTTTGACGTAAGTCGCTTGTCCATAAGAAAAGAGTGTCGTCCGTAGCCGGACGACTCACTGCACGACTTACAACTCTATTTTTGATGCACTGCGCGAACGATTATGGTATTTGGCAATTTGTTCAAGGAGATTATAACCAGACCCACTCACTTCTGTTGTAGGCAGCTTCAATTTTACTTCTACGCTACCTAGCGGATCCTACAGAACCTCTTTTTGGCTAATTTTATTAAAGACTTCAGTGATAATTCAGAAATAATTATTAGTGTGTTTACAAACATAGATAAACAAAAACGCAAGTTCATGTGCTTGGTGAGGAAGGGACATATTATATTCAGTACATTGGTAAATAAGTTGGTATTATTTCTTGATAACCTAGTTTTTGCAAGTATGTTTGCTTATACCTAATGAAGAAAACTTCATATTACGTATTCACTGCATTTTTATTTGTTTACATTTTTTAATCTTAAATTTATGAAAATTCCTCATACTGCTTTTGCTTTATAAAGCACCATTGTGATGAGCCCGCTTAATCGCTTGAAATTGTTTATAATACTGTAAATGCTCGTCAGTGATTGCTAGGGTAATTTAATCGTAAGTTGGTCGTTCTAGTATATGCTAATGAAATTTCGATTTATATTTGTAGTATTTTCTTGTTTTTGATAATTATTTTATGATACTACTGTAATAAAAATTAAAATTCATTTCCTATTCAAATATTACTGTTATAACAACATTTGCAAATATATTATTTTTAATTTATATAGTTTTAACATGTTAAATATGTTAATTAAAAAGAAGTAAAAGTTATTTCATAGTTTTATTTTTAGTCTGTATTCAAAAACCATAACAATTCAGAACATAGAGTGATGGCGCTTTTAAAAGTCAAGCATTTGTAAATATTACGATAAACATAACCGTAATTAATCTTTTTAACATGTTAATGCAGCTATTAAAATTGTTATTTAAGTAGTTGTAATAAATGATTATGTAACACATGTATTAAACAGCTTGAATAAAGTGTTGTTCATACTGTTTGTCAGATGTCTAACTAATAGAGAAGATAGATTGAGAATAAAATCTATTTTTTGTCGGTCTTGTAAAATCGTAAAAATATGTCAAGTATGACTTATAGAGATTTAGACAAGATAAATTTATTTACAGTTAATGTTTGATTAAGTGGATAAATAGAATTGTATGAGTATTAAAGCTCTTAGAAAAATCATGTAAATTCTAAGTTAAGTGAATTTCAAATGTTGTGTTATGATAAATCATTTATTTACTGATTGAAATACAATAAATTTATTTGTTTAGTTTTAAGGGGGGTGGTAATCCTAGTTGAACAAAGCCCCACTAGTAAATATTTAGGGCTTCTACTTTGACAATCTACTGCGTACTTGCTATATACTTCTTGGGAGTTAAAATATTTTTCCGCACTCGGGTGGTTTTGGGAGGCTGGTACTTCCTCGGGCGAAAAAGCAGTTTTCCGGAACTCGTTCGAAAAGTCTCCTTTACGAACCTCGTTACGTCCCTCGCCTTCGGCTCGGGCCGCAAACCTCTCAGTTCGCAAACAAAGACTTTTCAAACTCGTAGGAAAACTACTATTATTATATAATGTTATATAACAAAATATTTTACCAGTACAGAAGTAACTTTTGGTGTAGTGGCATTAAGAAAGAAACAGACGTTATTCAGCCATTTACGCTAGCTATTTTTTATTTCAGGTCTGACAAGAACGCCGATGTACCCGTTCTCCGCGGGCCAATACCCCTATCCTATGCTCAGTCCAGAAATGACGCAAGTCGCCGCTTCCTGGTAAGTACAAATGGATTCAGCTCTACATACTTACTAATATATTAGTATAGGAATGCACTTATATATTAACTCTTGCGTATGATTTCGATCGTCTAGTATATGTACATCACCGCCACCTATATTGATGATTAGGTATGAAAACAGGTCCTACACAAAACGATACGACAGTGTATAATTAGTGTAATAAAACAGAAAAGCATTTTTTCTTATAGTAAACAATATGTGAATGGTTTTGAAGTATGTATTAAAAATTTTATGTCATTGTCTGGGCTACCTCTTTTTATAGAGTATTAAGGTACTCAAGTAAAACAGTAACAAACTATCAATGCATTAATCTTACACATAAAAACGTCGGTGATAAAAATTGCTTTTGTAATATTTCTTTCTAATTATAATAGTTAACGAACTAGAAATCAGTTGGCATTACCTGCTCTTAAAGTCGAGACATATTGAGAGTGCAGCTTTGTTTTAGAATGGCCAAGGCTTATTTTGAGACTGTTAACTTGCTGTGGCAACCAAATGGTAAGAATTGTCTAAGTCGTGAAAGAGTTTATGAGTAATGAAAATAATTTAAACTCAAATGAAGATATAAGAGGATAATAGTTATTAAAACTATACAAGTTATCTTAATGAAGTCAAACGATGTAGGACTAGGCATTCCTTACACAACTGAAAAACGTAAGATAAACGTCTGAAATTTCGTCTCTTTTGTGTGCAGAAAACAGTTTTTTGCCGTTTTCGTATCTAGTTTGCATTAAATCTGTAAAACGTTAGTATAGGTCAAAAATTTTTACTTTACTGTCATATACAACTATGTCTTTGAATGCTAAAGTATAGAATATATGTAAAGAACTTGTCGTGAAAACATGGTTAGTTGGTAGCCTCGAGGGTAGCCTTTAGTTAGAGTAGCTGCGCCTAACATGTTACATTTTATGACATAGAAACTACTGAAAATATCTAGCTCTCAAACGTGCGAAGCCTTATTTCCACAACTTTAAGTAGTTCACCTTTCCAATACTAAAAGTTTCATATTCACACTTTGCAGTGTAAGTACAGCCATCTCATGCATTATTCGAGGTGAGACGCGACTACTAGCGCCGAAGAGTCTGTACAAAAACAAAGGAAGTGGCCAAAGTTAAAATTGAAACCTGTCATATTTGACTTGTTAAAAAGAAAGAGTGCCAATTTAGCGACATTTTATAATGTGAAAAAGCGTCATGCGACAATAACACGTACTAAAACCTGTCCTACGGGTATCACCTCAAATAGTACAAATCAAACTACATGGAAGGTGAAAGAAATCAACTGATTTATAAAAACTCAGATTTTGTGTAAATTGAGGTATGTGAAACTACTCAGCACGTGTTTTGCCTTAAATTTTGAAAGGAAGCCGAGTTGAAGTCTGAATCTGACAGATTATTTGAAATTTACATTTTGCAAGAGTGTATCATGAGTTTCACAATGGTTTGCATTTAGTTAAATAAGTCAGCACCGTGCATTTAATATACCTTTGTACAATTTTTCTTTCAGCCACGTGTTTTGTCAGATTTTAGTAACCTATATGTGTAGAAATACAAAACGCACAGTGCTGACTCTGCTATCCCAATTAAAACTCATTCTTAAAATTCACGATGCACTCCCACAAAATAGAACTATTTCATACTCAGTTTTAGTTCTCAAATTTTTTTCCTGTAAAAATTAGAGGCAAAAACGTGCTTAATAATTATATTTAGCTTAATTGACACACTATCCACACTGTATTTATAGATCAGCTGATTGTTTCACTTTTCATATAGTCCAACTCGTGTTATGATCCACAAGACTACAAAATCTGTACTAGCAAGGTTAAATTAAAAAGTAACTTTTCAATAAATAACCTTTTTCTGTAAGGGAACTTACTGAGAAGGGGATCTATTTAAGTAATTCATATCTGCATCCCAGGAATAAATTTTTTTGATGATTCCTATAAAATGATGAGTGGCGTTGGATCACATTAATAATAGATTGTATAGAAAATATCACTTTGTATTATCAAAGAATATGATGTTCAAGAAGATCAAAAATCAAATGCTTTAAAATTAAATTTGTAAGTAATTCTTTTTCTGTCTTGTACAATGCAGATGTATTGTAAGTATTGCATTCAAACTTTAGATCAAAATACGTATCTTTATATTTGACCGGCTAAGCCTCTTCAATTTTCGAATTGTCATATTAAACATTATTCCTAGTAGTTATCTCGTTTTTCTAACAGGTGTATCAAAAATTTTTGAAGTTATTGTTGAGAGCATACATTTTGCGATGTGGTATTCAGACGAGCTTGTGCATAAGCATCTAGTATTACGATTTAATTTTTGGGAAAACATATGGATAGTCTCTCTTATATGTCAATATGTTGTAATGGACATAAAAAAAAGATTAGGATTTTGTTATAAACATCTGCTGAAACCTTTTTTTACTTAAATCTTCTTAAAAAAAATTAAGTAACTTTTAAGTATCTTGATTTTCCTGAGTCTATTTGACCCCCCTTCCCCCCCGTGTACAGTCTCATATTGAAATGAATAACACTTATTAGCTTTTTCAGGAAACTAACGTGCTTTTAATATGGTATTTGTTGGTGGAGACAATGGAAGTCAATGAAATTACGATGATATGCACTACTTTAATACATTTAGTCGTTTGTTTGACTGTCGAACATGTCAAAGCACTGGATACCTACATCGTTATTTACAAGATCTTACAAATTCCATTCTTTTTTACACGCTTTTCAAGAACATTTGATTTCTTTAGAGCATTTGATTTTCATTTACTATCATTGAATTTTTACAGTTAATTGCAAGAAAAATGATCACACATGTTTATTTCGTCTCGTCAACTTGATTATTATAAAACACGTTTGTTTCTATGAGATACAAATAAATTGTGTTAATGAAATACTACCATACCGTTGTTCCAAGATTTTACCCGTCCTTTGTGCTGCGATAGTTATCTTATGTAGTAAATCTCGTTCTACTTAACTTCTTTATCCATACAAACGTTTTATTGTAATAGTATTTAACTTTACCAATTCTCTTTATGATTGTTACAAAGAATTAAACGACTAAATTCATTAGACTTAAAAGATTGTCACTAGCAAAAGCTTCCTACAACTTTGTCAAAACTATCTCGGCCACATTAGCACCTGTACATAGATAACAAAGCATGTAATTAACAGAACTAACTTTGCAAGCACAGCATCAGCTAGCAACCTTTGACATTTTTGTAAGTATGGGCTTCGAGCGCAATCTTGAAACAGCACCTCCGTCTTTTTTCTTAAGAACGATGGTTTTGAAAAGAAAAGTACAGTGATAAATTTTATTGGGTGTGTTGACATTAACTATATGTATATATAAAATCTATTGGTAAAAGAAACTTATTTTCATCCAACATATAACTTAACCACTTATTCTAGAAGGTAACAGAACCACTGTTTTTCTAATGTATCCAAATAGCAAGAGCTACAAGAGTATATAAAGCAGACTTTTATTGCAATACAGAAACTTTCTTACTAGTAGATACTGGTGAATATAAATATAGATAAAATCATATTAAAACACATCGATAAAGATGGATAAGTTTTATTTTATTTTAAAAATATTTTTAGATTGAAACCTTACTTCTTGATTATTTCCGTACTGGCAGAATTTATTTGGATTTAGGGCTTTGCACATGACCATTTAAAATTTCTTGTTAAAGGTATGTTAGTTCTTAGAATTTTAGCTATTTTTTTTGTATCAGGTAAATGTTCTCTTCAAAGACGACTAAAATCGAAGTGAAAAAATTGATAAAATAAATATGGTACAGTTACGCAAATCTATAGTAAGACTTTCTTAAGAAACAATTATTTTAAATATCAATTTTGTGAAATCGAAGTAGTAATTGAAGTGATATATTGGTCTGCGTTGTTACAATTATCTATATCATTTTAAGAGTTGGTACATTACTTTACGAAGCTAAGATCTTAAAGTGTTTGTTATGATATCAAAAATTAAAAAATTGTTGATACAGTTATTAGTTTGAAGAAAGGATCTCAATAATAGATAGCAAGAAAATATATTTTTCTTATTTTTGAAATGATAGAAAATGCGGCAAAAGTTATTTTGTTCGGTTGTACATTAAAATTGAACAATGAAATAGAAAAATATTTGTAAATGTGAATCAAAACGAATTAAAAAATAATTAAAGCATGCAAAGTGCATCTAATCCAATTACTATGACTAAATTATTAAGTACAGATTGTGTTACATATATTTTTCACTTTCAGCTTAGTACTGTTTCAAGAATGCCCACTTTTTTTTTCAACAATATACATACATGTTATACTTAAAATATTGAATCCCTACACTGAGAAAAGGTTTTTTTTAGTAATTAACTTCATATGTTAATTATTAACTTACGTTTAATATGTATCCCGCGTGATGCTATCTGACGTGGCGCAGGTTCAACGTAAATATGGCATGTTAAATATTAACATGCCATCTGTGTCAGTTAAAATTTAGAAAATTGTATGAAATATATAAGCTTATTTTCTGATAACATACTTGCACGTTGACAATAAACAAATTCTTCTTTCAGTGTACGATGCACGATAGTTCAGGAAAGTTGAGTCATCATAAATAAATATATAATTTTTTCTGGAATATACAATGCTTTTTTCCGAAAAATTTAGTTCATGACTGTCAGTAGTGGTGCCACTTAAGATGTGCTTATAGTCTGTACAGAGGAGCAGAAGGTGGAAAAGGAAAAGAGGCGATTGTCCGGTAGTCATCCTCTTAGTTCCGGTCTATTAGACCGTGTATAAGCACTCGAGCAGACTCACTTAAGAGCTAACTGGCTAGTCAGTCCACCTACCCTTCCTTACACTCCCTATCTCGCTTACTCACTCAAGGCTATCGGTCAGCCCTCCTAGTGGACACTGGTTATTTGTTTTCTGTCTGCGCTCATCCCAAATAAAGATTTTTCATGGCTCATTAGACCCACTTTTCTTAGTTTGATACTCTTCTTACTCTGCGTAAATAAAGTGGTAAGCGAACGAGCGCGATAGAGAAGTGAGGAGAAGAAATACGTAGAAGATGTTATTTTGAACTTATAAGTGTAACAACTATACATAGTGCATAGAACGAATATTGCTGAATCAAAGCTAAATTTTGTATGTAGTGCCTTATGGGTTTTGGCGAATACTTATCAAGTCATTTTTATTTACAGGCACACGCCAAGTATGTACCCGATCTCTCCAGCGAGCGCTGGATTCCGCAGTCCCTACCCCACGAGTTTACCCATCAGTAGTTCAAGTTTACCCAGGTAAGTCCAAATTATTTTTATTGTAAACCACGAGCCAATGGCCTAATTTCACTGACATGGCTTTTTGTTCATATATAATTATAGATACAGAATTTTTTATTCAATTTTTACGTAATAAGTATATTTCAATTAAACGGACAAGATTAATAGTTCTCTTCAAAACTGAATGAATCCAGCGTTTAATGGATTTAATAAATTGTAAAAATGTGATGAAAATGTGTAATCATCGTTTAACAATACAAGTTTTGGTTATACATTTTTTTTGTTACAAAATAAAGGAGGAGCAAAAACATGTTTTCGACCTATATATCTTTAAAAATAATTGTTAGAAAACTCTTTTCATTGACAGTGGTAATAATAAAAAGATGCGATGTAAGTTTTTCTAATCACAATGCATTTGTTTATAGCTTTCGTTCATTCACTTATGCACGCACCAATGCATTATTTAATTTTATTAAGTGTAACGATGATTCACTTGATAAGTGTTTTTTTTATGCTAGGAGATGGAAGTTTTTATTTGTCCAGTATGTGGTAATGGCAACGGAAAAAATGTACCCTTTTTTTCGATCGTCCATTACGTTAAATGAAAAATATTGCAGCACAAACCATAGCTTTTTAAAAAAAAATGGCAAAACAGTAAAAATTACTTCTGGCACCAAAACTCATTTGTAGTTTTTCGTTAAGAATTCTGTCAATCTACTTGTTAGCTAATGTTTAATCGACTAATTGAGCAACTAATCAAGGTTCCAGATCGTACTCAAATTATCTGCAACAAAAATTGTTTTTTTGTTAATAATGATTTGTTTTCAGCACATTACATATTATATCAAGAATAAT
The DNA here is from genome assembly GCF_000648655.2 of Copidosoma floridanum. Next base: position 574,073 of record NW_019380086.1, on the reverse strand, counting down.
AATTAAATGTGGGTGAACTTTTTTCAACCACTAGCATAATTATTGCCATGAAATTTCTACGATTAACGGAATACTTTTGTAACCTCAAGTCGTTTCTTAATATATACATTCACATGTACCTCAGGATGCCGAGTTTTAAAATGTTCTCCTATAGGCTGAAAGAATCATCCGAAAGAATTCTATAAAACTTATAAAAGCACATACAAAATTTAGCTGGTGAAATTAAAGCATTTAATATAATTTACAAAAAATAAAACCTTGAAGAATATTAGATAATATGCCAAAAAATGGTAAAAATGTCAAAAATAGACTTTTTTCTTCCTGAATAAAAACAAAAGATATGAATAAAAACAGGCGAAAAAAGAATATGTGTATCCAAGACAGAAGCAAGAAGTTGTGTTAAGACGAAATTAGTGGAGCCGTTCTTTCGCAAGCTACAAAAAACCGCGTTTTTGCTGTTTTTTTAAAATTCATAACACCTGTTCCTATAACGAGTAAAGGTTAAAATTTTCACAGAATATTGGTTTAGAAACTTCATCTATATTTAAGAACCGTAACTATATTTGCACAAGTTAGATTTTAGAATACAATTTTTTTCAGTTCTTACATACCATCGCTTTTTTAAAAAAGATAATTTTTTTCAAAACGACCCTGAGAAAGTTGTTAGCCAAAGCCTACGTATTGTAATGTTTTTGATAGATTTTGATTTTTGAATAGTTGAACTAACATCTACTAACTTTGAATATCCATCAGTTTTATACAAGTGGTCTAAGTATTATTTTAAAGTTCGTGTATTTTCTCACTTGACGTGAGCTACCAGAAGAGGCAACATCTCCTTTCTTGCGCTTTGTCCTCAGTACTTCCAAGCGAGTGAGAAAATACACTGATTTTTCAATAACATTTAGGTCACTTACAAAAAACTAAAGGGGAACAAAAATTAAGTAATTGGTAGTTCAAGAAAAATCGATACCTGTCAAAAATATGGTGATACTTTGGCTAACAACTTTTTTAAGAGCTGTTTTACAAAAGGGTTCTCTTTTTGATAAAGTGACAATTGCTAAACCTAAGAAAAAATTTGGCTCTAGAATTTGAGCATCTTACTGTTATATCAAGAGAAAGCGTTTGTTTGTGTGTTCTCCAAATCTCAAAAGGGTTCTCTTTTTGATAAAGTGACGATTGCTAAACCTAAGAAAAAATTTGGCTCTAGAATTTGAGCATCTTACTGTTATATCAAGAGAAAGCGTTTGTTTGTGTGTTCTCCAAATCTCAAAAGGTATTGAACCAACTGATACCCAATTTTAACAGAAGATTAATTACAAGTTCTAATGTATCATATACTACTACAATTAGCAGTTACTTTGATGAAAAAAGTTTTTGTGCTACTTACAAAAAACTAATTGCAAAACAGCTTGGCAAGGGATTTTTACCTTTTAACTGCTGGAGGGCCAGTAGTTATGTTTTTCAATGTTAGTTAACGTCAAGTGAGCCACACCTGGGTATTATTTGATCTTATAACTCTATCCTAAGCTGTACCCAGGATAAATAATTTTGTGTAAATACAGGAAAAAATTTCTCATTTATTGAGTTGGTCCAATGCCCTAATTCTTGGTCACTGTAGAAAAAACTTGTCCCTATATTCGAAACTTTAAGTTCCAATAACTGTCCAGTCATATAAATTGTACACAATTAATATTGGCCACTCGATCGGAAATCGTACCTTGGCTGTAACGGGGGCCTAGCTAGTAGTGCATTATGACTAGCTAGGACCCCATTACAGCCACGGTACGATTTCTGATCGGGCAGTTATTAGAACGCACCAAAAGTGAGGTTACGTTGAAGGTGTCCCAAAGCCTGGCCAGCCGATGAAAGTCACTTTCTAGAAACACTTTTTTTTTAACTTTTGGATTAAAATATCATCAAGATAACTTATAACAATGAAGCTTATGCAATTTCTAAGCGCGAATAAGTATTGAAAAAAATATTTTTCACAGCTGCAGAAATTTATGCGAAACCTTGAATTGTAATTGTATCCAGGTTTTATGATCAATTTTTTATTGGCCGAGCATTGGTACACTTACCTTGATATCAGTGTAGTGTTTGATTGTCTGTTCGCAAAAGATTTTAAAATATAACCGATCCAGTCCTTTCACAATTTGATAGAAGATTAACAGCAATATTTAAATGTTTGCAATGGTTCATACAAATATTTACCAAGAACAGTTATTTTTCTGCATATATCCAAAATTAAATGTTATTTATAGAGTAATTAAAAATCACAACTTACAATCAGTTGACATAGCCGAAGTATCATTATGTATATTCACTGTTGGTAATGCTTTTTCTTGTACTAGCCTACGGAAAAGCACTTTTTCTACTTTAAACGTCATTGATATTGCGATCAAAAAGTGATTATAAGTTTCCAACAGTCACTTAGCTTCCAAATTTATTCACTGACCTCACACTTAAAGATTAAATCTCTATAGACTGCTTTATTTGACCGTATCTTTTACTTTTGGTCAAGTGTCTATGAGAAGTTAATAAACTAGGAGGATAAGGTTATGAGATCTTGGCATGATGCAGAACAATGCATGTCATACACTTGAAGAGTAGTATTAATACGTGATCTCAAAAATTCTCGAGATCTTTTTCTATGCTTTGGGTTTAATTTTGATTCTAATAGATTGTGATCTATGTGTGTTCTTTAACATTCCCATGGTAATTTGAATTCTTCGATGAACGTTACGAATCGTATATTGTATATCAAATTATAAAATTTTAACATAAATAAAAAAAAAATTTTTCAAACATTCAAGAACAGAAAGAGGGTGATGTGATGAAAGATACTTTGTTGTGCAAAATTGTGTGTTGAAATTATTAAAAATGTATTGGAGTGTTGCAAAAAGATATACTTTGACATAAAGAAGAACAAATATTTTAAACAACATTTTATCGAAAGTGGGAAAATTGCTCGGAAGTTGCTAATGGGTAATAAAAAAAACTGTCAAAATTTCTAACTTTAATAAAATTGTAGTTATAATACTGCTACATGAAAGTTTCGTAAAATTTTACCAGTAGCTTGAACCAATTGAACAGCTTGAAATCTTTTTATTGTAAATCGAATGCCAAAAAAAATTGACATCTTGAGACGTTGTTTCAGATGAAACCAAGTTCATGTTTTGACAAGCCCGGATGATTAGTAATAAGATGCTAAGTGCTGGGATAACTGTTGTTATTACAATACATAAAATGTTGTTTTTTTGACAACAAAATTTTTTATGACATTTTTACCATTTTTATTAGTAGATCTTCTGATACTTTCAGAGGTATCATTTTTGGGGAATCAATTTCAAAAACCTTGATATCAATGATAACATTTTTTCTTTGCCAATAAAGATATATCAACAAAAACCGTCGTTCTATTCTATTACCGCGCTCAGAGTAATCCTGTTGTGCAGGACTATTCCACAAAAAATCATGAATTTAATTATCTATTACAAGAATTTCGTTTATGCAAGAATTGTGATCAGACTTACTTACATTAATTTTCAGTTGTAAATTACTACACATGTCATGGAGGAAAATTGTTGCTACAACTTACAACAAATGAGAATGGTAGTTTTTTACAAACCGTGGATTTTGACCCTAACTAGCATTTGTTTTCTAACTTAACAGTGTCAATTTAGAGCTATAGATGCTACAAACACAGTTAAGAGTTCACCAACCCTTGTCACCTTAATTACGTATTTTAAGCGGTACATTGTCAATGAATTTTTACATATCTAACAACTAATACCTCTCCCCAAAGCAGAGGCTTTTTTTGAAGAATTAAAAAATGTTAGCTCCAGCCTACATTTATCAAAATCGACATTTAGTAAAACACAAATAATCAGTATTGACATTAGTAATGGAAAAAAAAGTAAGAACAAATTAGAATAACAACTGTAATTATATGAATAAATAAAATAATAATAATATATTGGTATGTTGCAGTGATCTCTACCGGTTTTCACCCACAAGCCTTATGCCTCCTCACCCTGGTTTGAGTCCCCACGCACACGCACTGGCATCACACGCTCTGGTCTCCTCCGCTCCCAAGGCGGATCACTCTACCTTGGATCACAATCACAGGTGAGACAAGACTCGATAAAAGAGAAAGAGAAAAATCAACGGCCTTATACACACACACGCACATACACACACCTCTTCGTTTATACTCGAGGAATCATCCTTCCTTAGCTCATCATCCTTTATTTTATAGCTTACATTCTTCATATTTCATTCTCTCTGCTCCTTGCCAAGGTACCACTTTGCCCTCTCACCACTTTGTTTTCTTTTCTCTTCTATTTCTCCTTTACCTACATGCTTATCTCGTGCTGGCTTCGCCCTGTGGACTCAAATCACACATGTCACGATGTTATATCAAATACTTGTGTCTTTGCTGACCTTGTAGCTCACTCTTACTCTCACATACTTATCCTCTCTCTTTCTCCAATTTTATTGTTTATCCTCCTTAGGCTTTACTAATGCCGTAATCATTCCCTTGATATTGTTTGAATTGGTCCCCTAGTTCACCTGCTGATAATGAGATCGTAGCATTTTTATTTCATACCTCCATATAGGCTAACTAGAATCTGAAAACTTAAGAAATAATGAATTATGAATGAAAATATTGAAAACAATCGAATCTTTAGTGATCACAAATTCACCAGACACATTAGTTGATGTAAGAATGCTCCTGATACCTTTAACTTAAATAAAATTATGAAGAAAGTATACTAAATGGACGTATATGAAAAGTCTTGTTTGAATGTTTTATTTACATCGTAGTTTATGTTAATGGCAATTCGAAAATTGTAGACATATTTAAATGCTTTCACGTATTCACGCTTTTTTCATGATAAATGCTACCTCCAATATTCATGCATCATTCGTAAAAACTTGCATGATACGAATAAACACTGAGCAAAGTAGATTGTTGTTATTTCGTAATTAAAAAGTTTATTTTAAACAACAAAAAAAGACAAAATATTGGGTTTGAGTACAGGGTGTACATGAATTATTGTCAACCTTGAAAAATAAATTGCAATGTAACATTCAACAGCTTTTTATCCTTAAATAATTTTGATAGTTTTCAGAGATACATTTCTCGATTTGTTGATGACAAGCAATAATCATTCATGATTAATTATTAAAAAACAGTTTGACTGTTTTCACGCAGAGATACTCAACATGTGTTTACGTTGTCTTTCTCAGAAATGACCCTTGATTACACAAAAACCGAGCTAATGGTTGAGCTGTAGTCCTTTTCTCTGATATCAACCAAATCCTCACTAACCACATTATTATGAACAAAATCTTTGAGACAACAATGATAAGTAGTAGACAACTAAGATGAAAGAGACAGAGGATGGATAACAGACCAGCAATGGGCCTCAGCATGATTACAAACATCATCCGTCGGTAAGCCATGGATGTCAGATGTCTTGCAACCCCTGGGTCAATCAGGTTAGCGGCTGGGATCACCCCATTCTGTCCCTCTGAAGAACGGTAAAAGAGGAAACTACCCGGTTAGCGGTGTGCAAGCCAACCCTCCACCGGTAGGAGCAAGCAGTTTAGGGATGCGTCTACCGACCGCAGGATCACGCATAATTCAACGGTGGCTGTAGGAGTACAGTTTCAAGGCCAACCACTCGAGGGTAGCACGTGGCTCGTCCGATGCTTAAAAGACAGACGTCTCGTGGATACTCCAAGCCAAGCCATCGGATAGAGACGAATGGTGAGACAGACCTCGGACGTTGAGACAAAAGTCGCAGGGGCCTCGCACGCTCTGTGGAGCATCAACGACCCCATAACTTTGACTATTCGGTGTGATCGAATAGTAGAAGGCGTCTGCGCCGGTGCCTGTTCACCTTTTACCTCTCCCTTTGACTATCCTCTACTCTGTCTGTCGACAGTTATTGATCATTACTCCTTCCAAACCGATCCCCAATTTGCATTAGCCTCTGCAAACTTTGAGACCGTACGATTTTTTATTCAGTTAAAGGCTGTCATTAACTTTTCCAGCCGGGTTCAGTGCGTATAGCCAACGAATGTAGAAGCGTCTATGTTCATTGGTGTAATTTATCATCGGAAACAGTACATCTCAGAGAAAGCCTATCTATTCACCTCGAGGGAATCCAGCAGTTGGACACCACCAGTACCTGCTGCACATAACCAGCACCACGTGATTAGTAAAAAAACGGCAGCTTACTACCTAGTGATGCATTGGGGAAAATCCATCCAATGATGACTACGATTAAAAGGCAATGGGAAAAACTAGGGCTGCAACTACAGCTGCTGCTGTTTCAGACACTAAGCCGCGGGAAGGCAGGGGGGTGCTATGAATCGCAATGATTTGTCCGTTGTTGCCCACTACCGTGGGATAATCAGTCGAAACATTGTACTGCGCACTGTTACCGTATACGTATGGATAATTGTATACAATATTGGGTATGCAGCTGTGGCATAACACCCTTGGATCGAGGGCAATGAATCGCCACTCATGCACCACAGACCTGAGGCGGATGCAATCTTAATGGATTCTTACCTAGACAATCAGCTGGACGTGGGTGTACAGCATAGTAAGCACATTACTTTAAAAACAAGCCATAATCATCAGGGACACCCAAGTATCATTCAGCACCAAGAAGGACTTTTACGTCTAGAAGTGAAGCGTGAAGCCTCAGGAGGTACCCTTCCGTGTACTAGCCATAATACTTGTCTGTGAGACAGAAAATGAGATGTCATAGGGAAGAGTAAGAGAAAAAGACAGAGACAACAGATAGAGAAATATATAGATATATGTTATATATCTTCAGATACATGTATATAAATGTATGTAGACAGAGGACAACACTATATAATGAGCTCAGCCCGCTTCGGATGATACTCGCCATCAAATAAAGGACAAATCGGGGAGATGATATTATTGAGCCAGTCCTGTCTAGTCAAATCAAGGATTAAGGTGAAGTGCCACATCCCAAACAGTGTAAAGGTGCGGTGTGAATGACGGGACTCTATACTCACGGTGGTGATGGAGCCCGAGTGCTACGAGCCATTAAATCTAGTCATAAAGAAGGTTGATGTGAGCGCCGAATCCGAGACAGTAGCCATTAGCAGCATAGACAGTGTAAACCAAGTGAGCACAAATCCAGAAAAAAAGTCTTTGGAGCAGGACAGCATCAGCATCACAGAGTTGGAGTCGAAAACTGAGGACAACATGACCATACTTCTGCAGGACTCCATAAAGTGCGTCGGCGAGTCGGGATCGCCTGTTGCAGATCAAAAGTTTCTCACTGCTCTCTACATGAGCAGTTTGATGCAAATGTCAAACGCGTCGTCGATCCTACAAAGGAATCCTGTGTCCTCCTCGCTGACTCCTTACAACGCGCAGCAAAACTTTATGCAGTTGCTTGCCATGGTAGAAGCTAGGCACAGAATGTGGCAACAACTCAGCTGGCCTGTACCTCCGAATTTTCTTCGGGCATCGGCTGCTACTGCTGCTGGAGGATTGCCTCAACCTTTTTACGATACCGGCACTCAACCGAACGCTATTATAGAACAGCTGTGCAATTCACCCAGCTCCTTGCTTTCGTATCCTTTGCCCTCCGCAAAACACGAACAATCTAGTCACGATACCAAAGACACGCTCTACAAACGGTATTCCATCACTTAAAAATTATTATTTAATAAATTTCCAACCACGTTGAACACAACTGAACGTCTTCATTCTCAAATTTAAACGTCATTTTGTTTCCAGGTCTTCGATAGAACAAAAAAATTCGTCATCGTTACCTGCAGACAACACAAAGAATCAGGACACTGGACAACAAAACAATCAAGGTAACTACAACGTAGGTTTAGTAAGTATTACCAACCACACCACTTTGAAACTTATTTGACTCACTTTTTACTAACCTGCTTTTTTACAATTTGCTCCCACGTTTTAGTAACTTATTGTCAACATAATTTTTTGCAAATCTTGAAGTTACAGAGGGTGTGTGTGATTATCGATGGGACCACTTGCTAGTGGGCGTGGAATGACTATTTGAATTGTTGTAAATTGGGTACAAATGGTCTTGGGTGGGATAATCAAAATTTTTTTTTTTCATTTATCATGTACAGTTGTTTAGTTGTACTTACTTGTGCGGCTAAATTTTACCAACAAAAATGGTTTTTATAGTGTGTCGTAAATTTATGTAACTAATCTCAATTTTTGTTTTCCACAGAAAAAAAGAAACCCCACATAAAGAAGCCTTTAAATGCATTTATGTTATACATGAAAGAAATGAGGGCAAAAGTAGTGGCAGAATGTACCTTGAAAGAAAGTGCTGCGATAAATCAAATCTTGGGAAGAAGGGTGAGTTATTCCAAGCTTATCGAATGAAATTTACTTTCTACGTCGAGGCATCGAGAGTAAAATTTTTTTTTTAAACATACTTATCGACATAGTTAAAACATTAGCCTTGATGTAAATGCGACATTCAGCTTTGAAACGATGTGTTCCTTTTAATTTCCAGAGGTTAATAAAAACAACCTAAAATTGTCAAAATATTACAAAGTACATGAATAATGATTAAAATAACACCTTGTTTCAAAGTAAAAGCTCATTTATTAAGCTATCAATTTCACAAGCTTATAATTGAAAATTAAAAAGTATGTGGTAAAATGTTTTACTGTTAAAAAAAGAGTGAGATAGTAAATGCAAATATACTTGAATATGAAATCTAGGTAAAGCAGTGAAATAAAGACGGGGAATCTTAGATGGTTCAAAAGAATTTGAAAAATATTAAAAAATAAGTGGATGAGCAAAACTAAAGAAACATATGAAAGGGGGCAAAGGAGGTATGGTCTGGCACCAGTAGCATCTATAAATATTTGAAAATTCTAAAGATTTTATTGAGAACTGTGAAAGAGACACGCTTCACTTGAGTAAAAAATTGAATCTATTTGGGAATATGTGTATTCAGTGGCATTCACTAAGTCGAGAGGAACAGCAACGGTATTATGAGGCGGCTAGACACGAACGCCAACTGCACCAGCAGCGCTATCCTGGCTGGAGCGCTAGGGATAACTATGGATACGGCAGCAAGAAGAAGAAGCGGAAGAAAGAGCGATCCGCGGATCCCATCGGAGGTACCACTTTCCAGTGCTAGAACAGCAGGCCTTTAACTCTCATGCATATCATATAACATAAATATATAAATTTGTTTGGCTATATTTACGACTAAGTACTAATTACTTTATAGTTTCACCTAGTGTTGATTGGATTGAAACGATCAAAGTCTCTGTGCGTTGTTTCTCTTGTCGTTGTTTCACTTCTTTGTTTCTCTTTACTCTTTCTATACTTAATTGATGACGGCATACATCAACTACATGCTGAGCTGACTATTCTACTTAAGAATATTATGAGAAATTTAATCATTTTTCTACTGACGTTACAACTGACGTTTTGATTTTTTGCATTACAGTATTATTCAACTAATAATCCCTTTTATCTTATGTTCATTCCTAGATGAGAAATTCCATAATGTCCATGTACCAAATGATTTCTTGAGGAATGTGTAAGATTAGGTAAAAAAACAACAGGCTTGGATTGTCTATTCTTAAATTTGGTGGATCACTCAAAGCATTTATGTATATATATATATATGTATGTATAAATATAATTCCACCTGTTACTCCGCATCTACTCTAATTCCGCAGCAAAACTAATAATACAATTGCAAATCTGGCCAACTCCCTAAAGCGGTATTCGTCGAGTCAATTGATGTAAACGTGTAATAATAAATTATAATGAGCTATCAGCCACGCGTCACAAGTGCAATCATAATTTTTTCGCTGCAGTTTGGTAATTGCACATACAATATCTGTTATTGCATCTAAAGAGACCTTTTTTTTATCCATATGATAAGTAACATAAATAACGTGGTTTGTGTGTCTCTTTGCACTGCAATACTGAATTGTGCAAGTCAAATGTAATATGTTTCAAAAATAACTCAACAGTTTACGAGTTCTAGAACTTTAATGCTTGTAAATATAGTGTCAAAGTTTTTTTTAAGTGTACAAATGTGTACGTGATAATTACACTCTTGTACGCATTTTCTCATGTCGTTAGTCAATACAAGTATTACTATATCCTTAACAACCACGATAACTACTATGACAATCACTAGTACGGCTTCTACTTTAACTATCATTGTTGTTACATGTATACATGGGAGAAAGTATTGAAAAAAGGGCAGGAGATCAAACGATCGTAATTACTTTAATTTATATTTCGACGAATGTTGACTAGCTTTGCCACTGTTACTTTTTTTAGTGGCAGACATGGCTGTCAAGCCAAACGTGTACGAATAGCTGAAAATTGCGCGAAATTTGTAGGAATTCAAAAAATCCTAGCAAAACCTCTTGGTTCTTCTTTTACCAGATTTTTGTTCAGATCCATTATCCAGGAAATAAATCACTACTCAATAAAATACTCGCGTACTGTGATTATAATGTTGTAGAAATAAACTATCAGAGCAATTATTGACCGCGATAAAACGCGCCACTGGCATTAACTTAGGCTGTTCTTCTAGCACATAAAACGGAAAGTAGGGACCTCAGTGCCTTCGCAATACTCTTTTTAAATCTCACTTTTCAACACCTGTAATGCTAAGTGCAGACGATCTATTAGTACAGTCAAATGCGTACAGTGAATATACTTGATAAGGAAAAACTTACGTTTGTGCTTATACAACCAAAAATAATATAATTCAGAGATGATGGCAATAAATACAGCTTTAAGTTATATAGAAATAGCATTTACAAAGACTATCATTTACATAAGCATTTGGCGTCAGTGATAGTAATTTTAGTTAAATTTTTAGTCTTGATTGCCTTGATTGTTATAAAGATTATAGAAAATAAGAGAAAGAAAGAAAAAAATTTTTTGCTTGGAATTGCTCTTTGGAACGAGTGTTTTTTATTAAAACTTGTGTATCTCTCTCTCTCCCGGTAGTGGCACGCGCTAGGGCGAGATGAACAGGCCAAGTATTACGAATTGGCACGACGAGAAAGACAGCTGCACATGCAGCTGTATCCCGACTGGTCTTCCCGCGCAAATACCAACCGCACTAAGAAGAGGAAGCGCAAACAAGACACTAACAGTGATCCTGGAGGTACTCGCAATGCCTCGCTCCACACGTTCTTTTCTTTTTTTTACTCACTCTTACACGGCTCTTTTTGTTTACGTCTTGATCCACCATTTTCCTGTCAAATGCCTGGAATATTCCTCTATGCCATTGTCATTCTACATTGTGCCCAACAAGGCACCCTTACAGAGAAAATAAATTTAGACACTTTTGGTTGCAAAACTGTGGTAATATTCCGCGACAAATTTTTTTACATATTTGCATTGTCCTACATTTCAGTTGTCTTTCAACAGTATCTCACATTGATAGTAATAGTACAGGTAAAAGTACCTATTATGGAAAAAGTTGAAGGTGATGTAAAAAATTAAAATTACAAGAAAGTTCATAGTAAAAGTATTATTTTATCTTCTAGGGCGTGATTTACATAATTATGTAATCAGCTTCTTACTCTTGGGTGTATCTGTTTCCATAATATATGTCCCTATTATGAACTGACCATCAGACAAGGGGTAATAATTTGATTTGCATCTAGTACTTTTACTTTGCTTTAATTACATTACTTTTATCCTGAATAACCAAGAACGAAAACAGTTCATGATAAAAACGATAAAAAAGTAAAGTTATCAAAATTTTGGTCCCTATCATGAATATGCTACGAAGGAAAAAAATTGTTTTCCTTTGTGATTAATTCATTCTTAAACATAGTATTTTTGTATGTTGGCAGAGTTTACATGCAATAAATTTAAAATAAATTTTACGCTTACTATGATGACAGTCAACAACAGTTATTACGATATTTTACAATAATGATACGTTCCACAAATAGGTACTTTTATCATAGCACTTCTCTCAGAAACCAATCGAACTGTAAAATTTGAGGCGTTGTTCTTATCAAAAATATTTTGTAAAAAAAACCGGTAAGTAGGTGATGCATTTTTCTTCAATTTTTTTGAGTTATGTGAGTAGGAGCTACACACTTTTTTAGTTATCACTCTACCTTTCGCAATATTTTATGGTAGGAGAGAAGCAAATACCATTTTAACTATTGAATTCAAATGATACATTTTTATATATGTATACATAATTTTGATGAAAATAAATCTAGATAACGCCAACGGTTGAAAAATTTTTGCGGAATCTTTCAACCACGTGGCGTTGCAACTTCACCGCAGTTCTTGCGACAAAAGTTTCTGTAATTTCTTTTTCCAAGAACTGAATTATCATTATATTCGTCCTGCCTGTTCCCAGCTCAACTTGATGTATTATATACTGTTATTATTATATCGATATATTGATTTCTTCTTTTCTTAATTCATAAGATTTAATATTTTTTTTAATGCATTTATATACACAATCATGTATACACTAGCATTATAATTATTTCTACTTGAAACTGTTACGCTTTATACATTATGTTGCATGTTTTCCCCCATTTGGGGCTTTGGGTCGATTTAAATATTTATTATTCTTTATTTTTGTATTCTACATATTAAACCTACATACATGTATGTCAATATTGCACATAATAAGCCATGAATGCATATATACATACCGTGCGTGAGCGTGTCCAAGTCTACGCATACATGTCAAACAATTACTCGGATAATATCGTATATGCATATAATAAACAGTATATAAATGTTAACGTCTCTTGACGATGATTTCAACAGAATTGATACACAACACGTGCACGCACGCGCACATGCATATTATTCTACATTTATTATATTAATCATACTATACGTATACAACTTTGGGGACGCTGGCCATCTTGCATTTCACAGGGACCTACTCCAAGCAAATCAGACAATCCTAAAGCGTTTGATTTTTCTCTTAGTGTATTTTATCTTGTATTTTTTTCATTTACTTTATTTTTACTTCTATTCTCACTGACACATCTGACTTCTCTTACTTTACTTCAATGTTTTCTTTTCTTGCTTTTATAAATTTTACTCAATCTTTACTTTGAACATCTATTCAATATTTTCTTTATCCTACAACTACATGTTTCTGTATTTCGTTTATCGAAATTATTATTGATATTATTATTGTTTTTATCATTATAATTATTATTGTTATTCTTATTATTTTTATTATTATATTTATTATTGGTATCGCTACAAAAATGGTACGCTCCTTAAAAATCTTACAATAAATAAATTTTTCTTTGATCGTTTCAATATTGCTTGTTTTCTCCTGAAATGTTGGTTTCCTTATGGACATTTATAAGTTTTTATTCTGTTTTGTTCTAAAATCCATGAGGCTTATAACTATTTGAGATTCTTAAATTATTTAATTAGTATTTTCAACTACATTTTATTTTGCAATTGCACTCAATGATACTCAAAGCTTAGTCCCCAATAACAAATAATAATCAGATTTATATACAGAAGCTTGTGTTTTCTAGATGTTTTCTATTATTATTAGTATTATTACATGCTTAAAAATTTTTTTATAACGATTTTTCATTGGCTCCAAAGAAATTGTTAACTAAGAAGGAAAGTTCCTTAACTAATATTCACGAAAAAAAAATGCAATTAGGGATTCAATGATATAAAAAATATTTAGTAAATGTCATATACTGTGTCAATTTTATAGAGACATTGATTGACTCAAACTTTAGTATTTAAAAATTTATTGTTGATTTTATGCCTAAGCAACGGTTTTAAAAGTAAAACTTTCCTAGTTCCATCACATTTATTAACAAAATAAAAATGATGGTAATTCTAGTTTATAATGTCTTTGGAACACTGTTTGGAAAATTTTCTGCACGATTAATTTTTATTTTTGCTTCGTTGTACAGTTATTCATTATCACAAGCAACGCTCTACTTTTTTTTGTTGAAAAATCTATGCATTAAATAATTGTATGATATTGGCAGCTCAGGGAGACGAAGTGCGCTATTTGAAATCAGCTGGAAGAATTACATTATTTAATAAGAGTTTTTCATGATATAAATATACATAAAACTATCTCTCATGATGAACATCTACTTTTGTAAGAAATGTCACGTAAACATACATTAGGTTTCAAAAAATTAATCTTCTCACCCCTCGAAAATTACTGGAAATCGCACGCTCAAGTTCTAATATCTCTTTTGTTTGAAATCGGAAGATAATATTGTATTTTCCCCAGTTATAGCAATAGAACAATGCTATAGTTATCTAGAGAACTAGCTTTAATCCCCAGCTTTGATTTTTTTTTATGCGTTTATACATTACGGACTTACGTACTTTAAATACTAAGCTTGTCAACTGCCACGAATATGCGAACAATTTTTTAAACTTTTTCAATAAAGAGCATTTCTAAAATTTGACTGATCAATACAAAATTTTTGGAAACAAGTTTTTAATAATAAAAGAGATAGGAGCTGATTAACAAACATCTCTTAGTTGTATATTATTGTATAGCTTTGACTAACTGATACTGTTACATTTCACTTTCATGTTCTAGTAATTCTTTTTTTTAACTGTCTTTTTAAATTATAATAAAAATTAAATACAATTAAATTTGCTCAAACATAAAAAGTAAAAATATAGTCTATGCGAGTGATTATTATTAATTTCCACATTTCCGTTTCAAATTTTGCATTCTTGCTGGTAACATTTAAATAGATGTTTCAAATAACATATGACAATACTTTTTTAAGTTTTTAAAAATGTTTTAATTTTACCAAAAAAAATTTTTCGTGAAATCTTCAGTACAGTAAATTTGATTGAAATATTTAAGTAGAAGATCTTACTTTGACGATTTTTCATAAGAACTCACGCAGAGTTGACAAATTTTTAGACATTACTTTCGCGATTCAAAGAGACCCCAAGGTCTTAAAACCTTACATTAACATTTTTTGAATATTTTTTTGGGACTTCTACACAAATTTTTCAAATAGTGACTGTGAATTTTATAAGCTAATAAACCTTCGAAATTTTCCTACTCAATATAACAATAAGTGCAGTTATTCTAATATAACATTCTCGGCAACCCCATGAAATTCGCTGTAGTATCAAATTAAGTGGTTGTGTTATCATGACCATTTGAGACAGTGACAGAAGCAAAAAAAATTTTGTACACATAATCGCATAAAAAAAAAAAAAGAAAAAAACTAAACTAAAAAACGTGGTGTTTGAGTACTCAATGCAGACGAGGTGAAAGCAGTGTGTCCGTACATACTGCCACTGTCGCTGCCTATACGCAAGGTCTTTGTTGATATGCACACCAATAACAAGTGATGTTGTAACAGCCACTTAGTAGGATCAGGACGCCAAGGAAACGCTATGCGTGAACACACTAACGTTTAGCAGTATTAGGAAGACGAGGACACACGACAATGATTGTCATTTACGTTAAAATACCCTAATCTTGTATTATTACTACTATTTTTATTATACATACAAGTCAGGAAACTCTTACAGATTTCACACAAAAATATTTATCTATTCAACTGATCCTTAACACATATTTATGTAGGTGTAAGCTGCACCCCTTACAAATGTGTGCAAAACGTATACTACAGTTTAAATGAAACTCCTTTTAGACTAAGTACGTGCATCTTAATTTTTTTATGCTTAGTTAATAACTAGGTAACTGTCTATTGATTTTTTTTTCAAAATATAAGATTCATTTTCATTTTCAGAACAATAAGAACATGTATGGAAATTTTTTTCCATCTAATTTTTCTTACCTAAAATAAATTTTATTATGTATCTAATAAAAGCCAAATTTTAAGGTTCTACAGAGTTGTAATATTCCATGTTTGGAAGGAAAAAAAAAATTCTTTGCAATACTTCTTAGTAAAGTTTTTTGAGGGTTCTTAAAAAATATGTAAATTTTATAATTTACACGTTTTGTATGAATGCAATAAGTATAAACTAATTTGCTAACGAAAATAATAAAATTTTTGATCAAAGTCAAATCTTGAAACCCTGTAAGTGCTTGTAGATCAATAGAACACACAGTAAAAGGCAGGGTAAATACAAAAGATACGGCGTACTATTTCTTTTCAAAGTTATATCTTACTACTGCGGGAAGTCAGAGATACATTCCTGCGGAAAGTGTTGCGACTACCGTCTTTTTCAATGAAAGTTTTGAAAAGTAGTACTAGTCAACTGCCAATCTTATTGAACGAACTTGACTGACTCAACGCTTTTAGTAAAGATAATTTAAGTAAAACTTTTAGGTCTTGGTAGACGTATTTTACCAAAGTACCGATTGCATTCACCAAACCGTCCTTTACTAAGCAGTTTCTAGTAAATATGTTCGCTTTGTGCACCAGTTTGAAACATCACTTTTGGTATAACATAGCCCTTTAATGGCATATACAACAAAAATCAGATTATTCAAAAAATCTGTCTTACTTTGCCACATTTATTCCTTAAGGATTTCGTATGGAATTCTAACGTAATCAACACTAATTCTACGTGAAACTATAACTTACTATGCTGAAAATTCCTGGATACTTCAATAACAATAGTTCATAGCTGGATAATTTTAATTATGATCAAGTTTTGATTATCAGTATGGCAACACAAAAACAAACGGACTTAGGAGTTTTAGTTTAAACTTTTAAACCGTTAATTCAACTTTATTAAAACCTTTAAGATGATTATGAGTTCTAAAAGACTTCAATCCATCTGTTTTTGCGTTATCGTACAGATGATAGTCGTTAACACTCGAAGAATAATCATTGAATTGTGTATGACATTCTCGAGTAGGTTAGCAATGGATCCGTACAAAATAAATTTGGGTTTTAGTTGAATTATAAACAAATTCTTGAAGAATATTCTTGGCAAACTAAGATTGATTTCCTGATAGTAATCCATTCTACAAAAGAATCCGTCAAAAATTATCACAGATTACAAATTGTTATTATACTTAAACTATACGATGACAATTAACTGTAAGCAGTGTACAAAGTTAATTCACATAAGACTTATGTATGGATTGAGATATTCTTGTGACTAAGCCTGAAGCTCATTGAGAAGCTACAGAATGTCTTGAATTTAAAGACTAGGCATTATATAATTAATAAACATTCCTTATTATTAATAAGAAGCTTCTGTCGATTTTAGAGAACAACGTGTTGTTGCAATTCTATCTTAAAAGAATAATTTTCACGTGACAGAAGTCTTTTTATTCGTGCTGTGATTGGTCAAAACTGATCACATATTTCATTCGGTAGATTTGTGAAAAATACCAAACTGTTTAAATGGTGACAATGATCTTAAATAATGAAATTGCACTTATTTAAAAGAGATAACTAGACGAAAATTGCGAAAAATATCTAACGTGCCTAGAATAAAAAAAACTTAATTATTATTTAATGAATACAAGAAGTAATAGCTGTCTAGTTTGTGTCCTAAAAGTACAGCAAAATAAATGCGATAAGCTTTAAAATTTTTTTATTTTTAACTTAAAAGTGAGTGTATCAATACTTACTGCACTGATATAAATGTATTGTAAATTTAATACAGAAATAATAAAATAAATGAGTCCAAAAAGGTCTTTCAAAAACTTTTTCATAAAAAGTATTGCAAAAATTTTTGTTTTATTCTTTGAAAACATGTAGAAAATTTTTATAATTGACAAACCGATTGCTTGTAAGATAATATGAAAAAGCTACATAAATTTGTTTTTAATCTTTTTAGTACTCAAGACTTTTTTAGGTATTTATTTTTTTTCATTGCACAGCAAGTCGTACAACAACCTATTATTATTTCTCATAAAATCCCTCAATTGACAAAAAGGGGATCAGTAAAAACTTGAGAGTGTGATTTCCAAATGATTCCAAAGATGTGTGAATTTGATTTTTCTTTTGTCGTAAATGTTTTTAAGGATGATAAAAGTTATTTCATACTGCTACACAATATTGGGCCGAAAAAAGGAACTTTTTTCCTGCTGTACGGATTAAAAATTTCATCTTTCGGAATAGGATCGGTGAAAAAGCATATTCTAACCAAGAAAGAAAATAAAGAAACCCTCAGATCATATTCTTATCACCTTTAGCTTTGCCTCGAATGTCAAATGCCTACTTATGATCTGAGACTTTCTTTACTTTTTCTTCCAGGTGGATAATATACTATTTTTTTATATTCATGAAGGGCAACTTTGTAGATATTTTAGGCCATCTAGCCTGTTAGAAAAAAATACGAAATATACGAAAATTGTATTGCTTCCAAATTTCTTGGTGTCACTATTGCTTTTTTGTTCATAGCATCTTCATAATTTTTTTCAACCTTTACTTAGATTCTACTGAAAAAAAACTATAGCAGCTCTGTAATATTTTATTTGTAATTTATGTTTTACTATACCTGAAAATTTTGAGTTATTCTTTTTTACCAGAATAACACACTATGGTGCTATTTTTCCAAAATTTTCAGGAATGCGCCTTCTTTCCCAGAGTTGCCAACTCCTAGATGCCTGTTACAAAACACTTAGCTCAATGAAAATAATAGCACTAATATCAAATGAAAAATTTAGTTTTGCTTTGCTATTTATACTAACATAGTATCATGAAAGTAATTACTTTTTAATATTAATTGCTGAATAATGATGTGAGCCTTAATAGGATGTATAAAAATTGTCCTTATGCCATCACTTGAATGCACTCTGAAGCAGTGCCACCTAAAAGTTTATTCTCACGCAATGCAGTATGCAGTTTACAGTTTTTTTGTGTCTATGACATCAGTTCAGCGTAAAATTTAAATTTTTGGATATATTGTTCGAAAAATAATAAGCAAAACCCTAAATATACCCTATATAGTGTATAAACAGTAAATATAAATGTATTTAAACAGTTTTGACACTTGCAAAAGTCTCCAACTTGATAGCTCATGTTACACTAAAACAAGCTTTCACAATTTAGAAATTCAACGCGGTTCACGGTTAAACTTCCAAAACGTGTAATATTTTTTAAGCAGTCATTGAAACGATTATGTTGTTTGTATGATGTGAATGTCAAATTTTCAAGAACTTAGAGTCGTTCACTTCTGTCAAAAATGTCTTAAGGTAGTACTGTTGACAATCTCAAAGTGAAATGAGTACATAGTCACTTAACTTGTTTTTCATACTTCGACGAGTATACCAACTTAAATATATTGTATAATTTTAAAATAGAATCAATTTTCAACTAAAACCAACTACTATCAGCCCTCACATGCAACCAATCAATGTTTTGAGAGTTATAAAGTATTCTTGAGGTTTTTAATTGACGATCCATCGATTTTTATCAAGGTTTTGTTGGTAGTTCTTGTTCACTATGAATTTTTATGTACCAAATACGTGATATTTTATAAGACTGCTTACGAACTGCTTAAAATTTGAAACATCAACAACTTTGTACATATGCACTTTAGGTCCACAAAATTTTAACACAATTCTTGGATAATAATGATTCATCAATATCTTGTAGGTCAATCAATATACGACAGTACTATAAGCTAAGTCAATTTGTTTTCAGTATTCATACACAAATAAAGTTCATTAAGGAATGAGGTTATGATTTGTTCAACAATTTATAGACAAAGTTAAATTTTTGAGTAATGTCATAGACGCAAGAAGCTAAAAATTTCTTCCTTTGCCGCGTAAGTGTACCTTAAGAGATGTTACTGGACAGCACGAAGTGTAAGGAACTTCAACACAAAAAAATGGTTGTTTGATATTATTTTATTAATCATTCACTTTGATTCATAAAAATCTTGATTGATTTTTGTACAGAACAAGAGCAAAACTAGTTTTATATTGCAAAGTGGTTATTAGCTTCTTCGGAAGAAGTACAAAGTAAGTGTGGTTTCTATTGTGTGCATACCAAATTGAAAGTGTCCAATTAGAACGGATAAGAAAATTATTTGTCGGTTTTTAATCGGTTTTTACACTTGGAAAACCACATAAACAGAATGACATTGAAAACTTAATTTTTCGTATATTTTTGTTTTTACCAGCACAAGATTAAACATAAGTGAATCTGCGATTATCAGTCCCACCATCCGGATAGCAACACTAAAACTGAGGGGATTCAATTATTTTACATAGAGTAGTAATAAAAAGTTTTTTTATTCTTTTTTTTTTTTTTATTAACATTCCATGTCAAATAGTTGAACCCTACCGTTTTGCTGTTGCCATCCGAATGGTGGTCCCAAATTGTTGTACATTAGCTTATACTAAATTTAATCTTGTACTAATCTAGATATGAAAAAAAAGACTTTCAAACGCTATTGAGTTTGACGGGCCTCTCTAAGTGCAAAAATTGACTAGAAACAAACAAAAATATTTATTACTAGTTTTTATTGAACACCTTCAATTGGGTACATGTACAGTTATGGTAGCTTGATTGGACTCCGAAAAATTTAATTACTTTAAAATATTCAAAAATTTAAATTACAAATAAGAATCAAAGCAAATCCAAGTTACGACAATTTTCTGGAATAGCTGTTTCTTTATTTCTACTTTGAATAAGATTCTTTTTTATTCATAGAGTTCTGTACAAAAAACTATGAATTTTCTAAATTAAAAACTAAATTTAATGAATGTTTTAATAGTTGTTTTCGTCGGATAAGTGCCACCGTCTCTGGGGCTATTTTGTGGCCCGAGGGACCTGCGAAACAGAAAAGCGAACTTTAAAAGTTAGTTTTCCTATCTCGGGCGTTTTTGAGGGTCAGGTGTGCCCTCGGTAGGAAAAATAGGATTCGCCATATAAGTGCCATCGCTTCACAGATACCTTACGTCCCTCGGTTCCTGCTTCGCAGGTTGCTCCGGCCGTAAAATAGCCCCAGAGACGATGGCACTCATTTGATGGAAACTACTATTTCTTACTATGGGCACAAAACGGCAACTGCCATACTTGGGTCATACTTTCCACCCTTGAAATCTCTATAGGCCTACGTGCGCAAAATAGTAGTTTTCGTCGGATGAGTGTCATTGTCCCCAGGGCCTTTTTATGGACGTAAAGTAGCCATAGAGCAATGGTATTTATGTGGTGAATCTTATTTTTCCTACCGAGGGCACACCCGATCCTCAAAAACGCCCAAAGTCTGAAATTAGTAGTTTTCCTACGAGTTTGAAAAGTATTTGTTTGCGAACCGAGAGGTTTGCGGCCCGAGCCGAAGGCGAGGTCCGTAACGAGGTTCGTAAAGGAGACTTTTCGAACGAGTATCGGAAAACTGCTTTTTTGCCCGAGGAAGTACCAGCCTCCCAAAACCACCCGAGGGCGGAAATGGTACATTACGTCACTAAGGCGCAAAGTACAAACATGAGATTCCGAAGGGCGCGATTGTTGTATGTTGGTGCCCAAGTCACGAATGTTTTTCTTACCGAAGGAGCAAAGTAAAATTTTGTGCCCGTGGGCACACTTTGGGCCCTAGGGCAGAAAAGTACTTTGGGCCCGGAGGGCGCAAAAAACTTTTTTGCCCGTCGGCTCAAAGTGATTTCAAGGGCACAAAGCCGAAACTGCACTTTGGGCCCATGGCAAGGAAAAGAAAAAAAAAGGCCCAAAGTGCAACTGCCGCTTTGCGACCTCGGATCACACTTTGCGCTCTTGTAATTACCCTATGGGCCCAAAATACATTTATGCCGTAGGACCTAAAGTGATTAACTGAGGGCAAAGTGTGCCCAAGGGCTCAAAATTGAACTTTGCACCCTTAATAAGAAAAAAATTATACGTGACTCAGACACCAACGTACAACAACCACGCCCTTCGGGCGCTCACATTTATACTTTGTGCCTTAGTAACGTAATGTATCATTACGTCCTCCGGGCCCAAAGTACTTTTCTGCCCTAGGACTCAAAGTGATTTAGAGGGCCCAAAGTATGGCGCAAAGTGTATTACTCTCGGTAAGAAAAACATTACACGCGACTCGGGTACCAACATAAAATAACCATGCCCTTTGGGCGCTCATGTTTGTACTTTGTGTCCTAGTGACGCAATGTAAGTACTACTTTACTGTTCAAGTCGATTCAAATTGAAAATGTCTAAAAGTCACATTAAAATCAATTTATTTTCATCGATCAAATCCTCTGAGCTGATTGAATCGACTTGAATCCGTCTTTTATATCAGTGTAAGTGTTAGCTCTATTACTGTTTCAGAAAAAGTACAACTCAGGTGCACTATCAATGTGATTTATTATGAATCAACTTGAACAACATTCCCATAAGTTTTAGTAGTTAGGTTTTGCTGATGAGTGCCCATGAAAGATTCGGAAACGCGGTTTTTCTTTTAAATTTCATGTATTAGGCGATTTCAGTCAATAAAAAATTAATTCTAATTCTTTGACACATTTAAAATAAAAAATCAATGGAGATGGATGTACTTTAACCTCACAGATTTTAAATAAAGTATTTCTTAAGTTTGAGACAACGCGTTTTTTTCCATCTTCAACCACGTTTTACTCAGCCGTTACAGCAATCTTTTAAACTTACCTGCGGTAAAATTTTATTAGATTTCAGATCATTTTTTAGTTTTTTTGTACCGATAATCAATACGAAGAAAACCCAAAAAATGATCTGAAAATGACTGGGCGTTGATGAACAATACCACGTTTTCCAAGTTGCAGATTGTTACAATTTTTTTTTTTTATCTTAACGTACACATCTTAAGGTTAAGTTTAAGCTCAAGTAAGTTAAAAATAATGCTGTAACAGCTGAGTAATACGTTGTCGAAAATAGCAAAAAATGCGTTTTCTCAAACTTGAGAAATTTCTCAGTAAAAGTCTGTTGGGTTGAGATAGATACATCTCGACTGACATTTTGTTTAAAATTTTTCAAAGAATTAGAATAAATTTCTTGTTCACCTAAACTGTAAATTTTTTAAATTAGTTTATAGAATTCGTTAGTCACAATTGATTACAGAAAAATAAAAGTAAACACCATGGTTCATCGTTATTAAGAGGTAAAATTATATCGAATAAAAAAAAATTACATGGGATGAATTTTTCATGGGCACTTGCTAGCAAAACCTAACTATAGTACATTTCGTACTGTCTCGTGAAACTTTTACCCTACGGTTACGTAACACTTTTAAAGTACGTCACACACGACTACAAACATTTATAGTTAAAACTAAGATCATGTAAATAACTTTAAATACAAAGTCAGTGTTCATTAAAGTAATTCTATTTATATGAATGTAGTTTTTAAAAACTGTTCAAAAACGTGCCATAAGTTCAATTCCTCAGTACATCTAACCTTAAAAGAAAATACTTGCACCTTTAGTTCTTGTCTATTAGTTATATAAGTATGCTTTTAAATCTTTTGTTTATGTAGAATGAAATTGGTCATTGTTAAATAACACATAAAAAATTTTTAAAATGACTGTACCGATACATTTATTGAATATCTGTCAATTTAGCTTCTTTTTTATTGTAATTTCAATATTAACATCACTGTATTTAATACAGGTTTGTTTCTTATTACCATTTTCTGATGTAACATTCAATGTTTTACAGCCATAATTGTCACAGTGTATGTACCATAAATTATATACTTTTTATTAAATTCCACAATTCTTGCATTGAAAGTTTGACTCGCGTAATTCTTTTAAGTAGCAATTGACTCGTTACACACTTTGACATTCAAAATGCAAAATCATCCTATCCCTTATAGGATTAGATGTGTTAAATGTGTGTTAGAGTCAGTGGTACTGTAATAATTCAAAGACGACCGAGAGCTAACATTTTTTTTTATGTCCATAGGTAACAACATGAAAAAGTGTCGAGCAAGGTTTGGACTTGATCAACAGAGTCAGTGGTGCAAGCCCTGCAGGTATGTTTATTAATATACGAATGCTAGAACAGTTACAGAGTATTGTAATAACTGTAAACGCACTTTTTGAGCCACTTTTTTACAACGGAGTGCGTCAGCTCAATACTTGTACATTTTTTCTCTCCTTAGTTAGAATGTTTTTATCGATTCAAACTATCAGGAAACTGTAGATGTGTACTTATACTTAGATAACGCTTATACAAAAATCAAATTCCTCACGAGCATACTGATTTTTCAACGGGAGTTTTATTATATTAAAAACTAAAACAGTTTTAAGTTTGATTTAATGATGAATTAAACTCATTAGATGACGATTTTTATTTTACTAACTACCAAAGCTTTTTTCCTATAAATTTGAGCAATTATTAAGTTCACATTCAGTTAACAAAGTTTCATCCATTTTCAAAACGTTAAAAGCTTTTTGTTATACAAAAAACTAAAATAATAAAAATTTTGATGATAAATGACAGTTTCATCTCTGGAAATCCTAGAATAAAATTATAGAAACAAAAATAATGGTAACAAGTGTAATGTACACAAAGATGCAGTTCGTCAGAAAATGTATTTCTCAGAACATGTATTATTTATCCAATTTTGCCTTACGCTGCTGTCATGACAGACAAAGCTAAGCTAATCACACTTTTACTGTACCTTACTTGTAAATAGTAATATTCTAAAAAAATAAGCTCAGATAACAATGTCACAAATCGTAAGTATTGCAAAATGCATGCTAGGCCATGTAATAAAAACTATCAGATCTCAAAATGATACCTTGACTTTATACGCTTACTTTGCTAACTCAATGCCATTTTTAAACATTCTTTTACTCAATACTTTGATTGCTATTATAATAATAAACGTAAATCTCATCATTATCATTATCGTCGTCGCAGTCATCATTATCATTACTATTACATATTGTAACTGCTTAATTTCTTGACATAGTTTCTACATAACCATTTACTTAGAAATATTTCAGAATCTTCGATTTTATTTTATGATACCATATTTTAGTAAGCAAACTTTGGGGTTGTAAATCTTCTGAAGCGATGAACAAAAAAATTTGTTATTTTTTTATCTACAGCCCTTAAAATTCCCGTTGTACTGTGATGTAACTAGTACATATTCTTAGACAGTTAAAACGTATATTATTAACTAATACACTGATGGAACATCAGTTTAAAAACCAGTGGTAACAAACAATTAGGCAACATTCAATAGTTTGTTAACTCTGTCTGTAATATAGTTATGGAACTGAAACCACCACTTAAAGATACTCATAAATGTAGAAAAGTAAGCTTGGTAGGTATTACCTCTATGGTAACGACACTGGTTTCAAACCACTCTTAAAGACGAACTAAACCAACAGAACTCCTAACGGAATTACAAAAAAAGCGCTAAAGAAGCTGTACGACCTAATGATTAAAAAACGCATTTGTACCTATGTATATGAATCCACGTAATATTGTGGTAGAGCACAGTATTTTAATAAATAATCTTCCGCAAACAATTTTTTTACGGTATCGCATGGAACATTTAATTCCTAAATTTAATACATATTTTATAATTCTAATCTTTAAGTTATCATCATGTAGTGCGCAGTGGACTTAAGGTGGATCTTTTTTAAAACGATTATGAACACAATAAATCATACTGTGAGAAATTCTTCACAAAGTTGTAATACACGGCCCCTTAAAATTTCAGATTGGCTTGACAAATATAAATCCAAGAAAAAATAAATGAAAATTAAAACCCTAAATATGTGCTTCTATGGCAACTAAGCATTCCTATACTAAAAGTTGTCGCCTAATTATTTATTTACTAAACATTACGGAGTAAAAATCTAACACCATGAAGCTTATGCAATTCTAAATATACTTCTATCTTAAAGTATCTGTATACACAGACGTAACTAAAAGATATTGATATAAGCACAGGAATGAATTTTCATTTCCTACTCTTAAAGGATAGACAAGCATCAACGGCTGGTATTGTAAGGTTAAATGCAAGTTTTATACAACTTTTGCTACGAAATTTCACATTATATATCATAATCTGAATTTCTAAATAAGTACTTAACTTGATGCAATAAACAAAATTTGTAAAAATTTTTCTGAAAATTAAGTAATTTTAACAAAAATCAATTTGATAGATTCGAGATACATGAAAGAACCATATTAAACGACTTTTGGATAACACTCATAAATAACACTAACCTAAGCTATTTTTTGTTAAATAACTCTATTAAACGAAGGAATAATAAATCTGGGATGATAAATAGTATACTATGACCTGAAGCAGGAAAAATGAAGAAAGTTTGAAAGTGTCCGAGGCGAAAACAATAATGACAAACAGTTCAGATAATTATGAAAAAAAGTTCGTTAGGAGTTAATTTGAGGTACAGTTGTTACATTGGGACATGGATTCAAGTGTCTATCAGGTCAACTTTTCAAAAGATGACCCTTTCTGAGAATTTTTCTTAAGGTTTGCGATCGGCTCTGCAACTCAGGGCAGCTTGAAGTAGGGGTGGAAACAAGGATTATGAAGTGTTAGTTGGAGAAGTTGGGCCAGGGGCTATGGGTTTAGATAAGGATGTTCATCACAGTTGTTGGGAAGAAAGCCGCCCTTTGTTTTTCTTGTATAGATATGCCTGTACATACACAATCACGCATACTCGATCCTTTCTTTCTTATTTTATTGAAAAACCACCTTGTAAATGGACTTGAAAATGAAATATAATGTTTATCTAATATTATTTTATTATACCAAAAAAATTTCGAAGATTTCTCCACATTATTTTCTTATGAACGCGATTTTATGTGATTCTTTCATAAGCTTACATGTCCAACTGATGAGAGTTTTTTAAAATTAAATTTATTAATAATGGCGCAGTTAAAAGGTTTTAGAACTTTGTGTGAGATATTTTTATGGTATAAGGAATATACATTAAAAAATTTTTCCTACCTTGGGCTACTTTGATGGTTGGGTGTGCCCTCGGTAGGAAAAATAGGGTTCACACCTGGTGCGCATCCAACCAGGACAAGCACACGGAGTCCCTCGGGCCCTGCTTTGGAGGTCCCTCGGGCCTGGTGCTTGCCCTGGTTAAATGCGCACCTGATACGAACCCTATTTTTTCTACTGAAGGCACACCACACCTTTAAAAACTCCCGAAGTAGGAAAACTACTATTTCGTCCCTCGGGTGAAGTGCTTTGCGCCCTAGGGCGCACTTTCCACTTGCTTATTACTTTCCGCCCATGGGCCGGAAGAAACATTCTGGCCCTGTCAAGCCGAAAGTTTGTTTTCCCCCTAGGGCTGAAAGTAGTTGACGGGTAGAAAGTGTGCCCACGGGCGCAAAGGTGCACTTTCCGCCCTCGATACAAAAAATGTCGTTCTCACCGTGGGCACAAAGATACAACAACCGCACCCTTCGGGCGCGCAAGTTGTACTTTCTGCCCGAGGTAAAAAATATACTATAACAATATCCATCAGAAAAACTTGTGTGTGATGGACGTCTTTCAAAAATAGGAGACGGGACGAAGGAATTTATACTAGTCGGGTTTCCGGATTAATACCTACACTATTAAAAAATACTATACTAAAATTATGATGGTTAACAGGGGTGATTATTAACCTTATGTACCGAACATTTAATTCGTTACAAGCTAGTAAAATTAGAATCAGGAGTGGTAAAATTAAACGGTGAGATCGCAGATAGCGGTATTATATCAAGCAGAAAATATGAACTACTGGGTAATAATATTACTATTTCAAATACAAAACTTACGTTTCGGGTATGTAAAACTGTATTTAATTTTTGTGGTTGTACACAATTTTCAAAGTTAAGTTACCTCAACCAGTAGTATAGCAATACTATTATATATAATAGCAGGAAAAGTATAACCTATATTCTCTGACTATTCGCTGGGTGCAGGCAGTTGGAGGGGATAGGCAAAATGATCTAAGCGTACATGGTAATCATTTAGTGTAACTTGGGTGCCGAAGCTTGCAGCTGACGCCATCAACGTGCGTATGCATATATTTTTCAAGTAACCTCGAAACTGTTCTCACCAGCAAGTTTTCCCACTGAGCTGTCGTCTGTCGTCTGCAAATTTTGGCACTTAAGTCTCACTTTTTCGACACTGTACTTAAGGTGCTGCGTGCTATGCACCCAAAAAATAGTACATAAAATGTTCTCAATATTTATAATCAGTACTCTGAAAATGATCTATAGGCAGACATTTGTACGTTTTTATTATTTTCATTCGTTAGCCACCACATGTAAATTACTCATGCAAGAATAATTTGTATTTTAACAACTTTCATATTGATTAAAGCAAAACTTTTATCAAGTCGTTTATTAGAAAGATAATGTGATTTACGAAGATAATGCCATTTCTAAGAATTGTGTCGAACATTAATAGTGAGGATTTAGCTGATGTTTAGTCGCGGTCAAAGTACGAAGCGGGTTTCACTAGTTATCCTGTTTATTTCTAAATTATCAGTTAACATAAATCGTACTCTCGCAATAAAAACGTGCTACTTAAAAAAAAATCGATAAAAAAATCAAAGCATGGTGATGGTGACTTGCGAAATGGAATCTATAAGAGAATGCCAGAAAGGAATGACTCCAATAAGAGCTGTCATATATTTTATGGGGATAGAGATTCAATAATGTAAACTAGGGTTTCTTCTTTAGGGAAAATTATTAATTATTATACATTACTTCTGTCATTTTATTTCAAATATTTTAACAGCCCCCACTAATGCAAAACTTAATAGAATCTACAAACTAATATAATAAGATTCTGAACTTCAACTTGTTATAAATTTAGTTCAAGTGGGATTGTCTATCTATTTTCTATTTATTTTTGGAAGAACAAGATGGCTTGTCATTGAGTTATATAGTTTTCGTAATTGAAATAGTAATCTTTCTTACAAGAGAAAATGAAAATTCGGCACATACGTGATCTGATGCTTATGGATAAGCTCATCCCTACTGAAAAATATTTTGTAATTACATTTGTAATTACACTTGTCAAGCCATTTGTAGTGCTACTTAGAATTCCACTTGGAATTACAAATAGGGTTTAAGAATGAAAATTCCAAGTGGAATGCCAAGTGTTATTCCAAGTAGAATTACAAATAACAATTAGAGATGAATTTTTTTCTTTTTAAAATAGTTTAAAATAGAATCGTACGCGGCGTAATGGTCAAAATTAGTGTGACCATCAGCATAGTAACACCAAAACAAGGGGATTCAGTTCGTTTTAAGAAAACTTGAAAAAAAATAGAAAATTCTATCTTCTCTAAGTTCGTGAAAAATTACTTTAATCGCCCTGTTTTGGTTTTACTATACGGATGATAACATCTGTAATGGCCATTACGCTGTGCACGATTCTATTATAAACTATTTAAAAAAGAAAAAAAAATTAATCTCCAATCGTTATTTGTAATTCCACTTGGAATTACACNCTGTAATGGCCATTACGCTGTGCACGATTCTATTATAAACTATTTAAAAAAGAAAAAAAAATTAATCTCCAATCGTTATTTGTAATTCCACTTGGAATTACACTTGGCATTCCACTTGGAATTTCCATTCTAAAACCCCATGTGTAATTCCAAGTGGAATTACAAATGGCTTGACAAGTGTAATCACAAATGTAATTACAAATGTAACTACAAAATGCTTTTCAGTAGGGATAACTTATAAAGGAGTAAAATTTCTGTTTCACTTATGTAAAATAAATAACATTTTTTATTTATTTCACGGTAGAAGTAGGTTTAAAGATTGAATGTATTATAACTATGTTCTTTACACTGGGAGAAAAGTAAAGCTAGAGGTTTTATCACGGTAACTGAGTAACGCAGCCAAGTTATCGTGATATCTGCTCTGCTGCTTCAGATAGGCAAAACACCCAAGATTGTTGAGCAACATCACCAACTGCTGTATCAAGCACAATTTGGTACTACTGGTGATACTCGATCAAGAAGTTAGTGATGTTGCTGTATGCCGATCTTGGTTAGTGTGTCCTAATCCTAACCTGCATATCCAAAATTTAAGAACAGACATCCCAAATCCCAAGACTTCACTACTTACCAGGAATTTGGCTACTGTTGGTTGGCCTCGTCTGCTTTTTTTAGTAACATGTGTCATCGGTTAAGGGAACTATTAGATGGTTTACGAGTGCGTCTTCGGAGAAAGTGTAAAAATTTCCACACCTAAAAAAACGGATGCGTACAGTGCATTATCAGCACACTGATAACTGAACGAACTACATAAAGCAGGAAAGATCAGGGGAGGGCAATACGGAAAAAGGAAAACTATGACATTGATGTAGTAAAATATAATATTACATTTATACAACCTTAAGGTAGAAAAAACGAGCCCAAGAATATAGTTTTCAAACATCAATAGGTCCAAAATAATTTTAGATTGCTTTGGCAACTTATTCAACTTACAATTAGGATTAATTTTTTACTTTTTAATTACTTCTAAAGTAAGGTTATGTTCATCTGCCTGTACAGTTGTCATAAAATCTATACTACCCCGCTCATTCTATACTCATACAGCCCATTGCTTACGTAAGTTATGAATACATTGTTGGAACTGATAGTAATAATGATAATGATGATAATTATAATTATTGTTATAACAACAACAATAATAAAGGTAGTAATAATAACAACAATAACGATAATAATATCTATAATAATTTTAAAAAAGTAATAGAGCTTTTAAGAGAAGGCCCCTAATAGTCATGTGAAAGTCTTTAAAGCTAGATTTTGATAGCTGTATTCGACAGTAACTTCCTGAATTGTCTAATGATTTTTATAAAAAAACATTATAATATACACAAAATATCAATATGTTTTATGCATGCACCAATAAATCAGTAATAATTCCCTTGCTGCTTTGAAGATACCTAATTCACGAATATTTGTTGTATTTTCAATGCATCTAAAAGGTAACCAAGTCGTTATTAATTTCTTTCATTAAGTTACTGTTATTTAACACTTTGTCAAATATTTTTACATACTTAAGCACATTAGTTAAACATAATTTATTCCAATAATTGAAGAAATTAATTGTCAACTTTAAATAAAATATTCAAATCTTTTGACGGTTATCTTTGATATCCTATCTTATATGTTAATTCGTTTATTAGAAAGATAATGTGATTTACGAAGATAATGCCATTTCTAAGAATTGTGTCGAACATTAATAGTGAGGATTTAGCTGATGTTTAGTCGCNAATTGTCAACTTTAAATAAAATATTCAAATCTTTTGACGGTTATCTTTGATATCCTATCTTAAAAGTTTGATAACTTTAAAGTGAAGCCTTGATAGTAGTGGCTACTGACTACTGCTTTACATTTGATTGGTCATTGCCTTAAAAAAGGGATAATTGTGAATGTATTTTTCCGTCTTTAGTTTCATGATGTTATTGGTTGGGACTAATCATGTAATTTTTAAAGCAGATAAACTTGAAAATTTAATTTGGAGAATTTAGTTAAAAAAAACTAACTTAGTAGATTATAAACTTGCATAAGGATTTAAAAAATTCTTAAAAAGCTATGTATTTGTGTAATTTTTTAAAAAATTATAAAATATATAAGGATTTAGTAAGAGTTTGGTGGTTAACACTCGAAACGTGCAGGGAGCAGAGGCCCCTAGATAAAACCTGGAATCAGAGTAGATGTCTTATTTATTGAACCATCAAATGTTATTGTCTTTATTTGATCTTGAAAGAAAAAAGTTTATTCATTTCACTAAATATGGTATGATAAAATAATAAAGCTGCTTACTGTGCCTATAAAATTCTGCCGAACTAACTTAACGAAATTGAAATGATAATGTTGCTGACGTTTACGTTGAAGTTCAGCCAAGAAAGCGACTTGACGAGCTGAAGCCTAGAATACATATTTTCTGACGAATTTTGCTCATTTTTCAGGCTACAGAAAAGATAAGTATGACTGTCCAAGAGAGAAAAAATTTACAGTGAAGCTGTTTTTTTTTAAAACCTACGAAAATAGAAGCTTGTACAAAAGTGAGACAATGACAAAGCTAAACTTAAATTAAACTTAAAGGATGCGAAGGAAAGCATTAAGAGCTGTGGAAGTGGTGTAGCAAAAATTTAAGAAAAAGAGAGGAAGAAAGAGCATGAAAACGTACGAGTGAGGTAGTAAAAAAGGAAGACCAAGCCCCTTTTAATTGTTGGTGGTTGATTTTGGCAGCCCAGTGGAGCATGGAGCGGGGATGGGCATCCACGCGGGCATAATCCATCACAGTGCCGTGGGTGGTGGTGTGGGGGGCGCCGGGGGTGGTGGTGGCGGTGGGGGTGCCGGGGTGGCTGGGCAGCCACCACCAACAGCCCAGCAATCTCAACAGCAACAGTCGCAACAGCAAGGCCTAGGGGCCGGAAGTGGGGCTAGTGTGAACGCACCACCCGTGTCGGGCCCCCCAAACGCCAACGCCGCCTCTAACGCGTCTTCGCCCCAGCAAGAACCCACTTATGTTAACCTCTAGTCAAGCCTATCGCCTCCCTTCTACTGCGGCACTTCTTCTTAAAAGCAAACAGTGGTCAGTCCCGACACTCTAGCCATTACCAGGCCCTTACTCGTTTACCCGAAGCTTGCTCCTTAGCCTTACGGCCTCGAGGAATATACCCACTCGCTACCGCTTGTTTGGTATTTTGCCATACGTATGTGCCTGAGATTGACGCAGTTTAATATGTGTTATGTGTGCCACAATACAACTAACTCATAATATTATGAAAACACATGTACGCATCCACGCATGCATCAGTCAAACTGTACTCATTGAATTCGGTCAACTGACTTTCTCAAAATTTACTTGACCCGCGAACACACAAGACTAAGAAGCAAGGGAAAACGAAGGGCCCGATTATACTCGCATTGTTTCTCATTGTTGTGGCTCTTTACGGCTTATTATGTTATAATTTTACTATTACTACTTCTCTTAACGCAGTCAATGTTGTTCTTTTTTCTTTCTTGACATTCTCATTTTCTTTTTTCATAAAACCAATGACTTTGATGATCTACAAATGTATTTGATCAGTGTTGCCCATAGCATGGACGTACAACTACACATTTACAAATAATACATGAACTCGCATTATTTCTTGTTCACTCCTTTCTTTCATTTAAAACATTTTGACACTAATTCTATTTACCTAGTTTGCGCCACGGATATATTTATTTGATATATACATATGTATATCTGTATGTATCATGTATCATTTACGTATTCGTATACTTTTGATTTTTTAGCATGGTAATATTTATACACTTGCAAACGTTATAAATAAATAAATAGATTATCTCTATTTCTTATTATCTAAACATTTTTATGTGTATCACATACATTGTGCCTTTTTAGCTAATGCCTTTATAGATGTTGCATATACATGTACCTACATATTTACATATTTATACTGTTATTTTATTGTTGTAACACCAAAGAGTATAGAAGAGCTAAGCATTGGAAAAAATTCACGTAAATCATTATTAACTCAGACCGTACACAGCACTTTTTCATACGCAAGGGACTTGATTTTGCTAGATTATTTAAAAACCGGCAGTTTTGTGCGCATAATACATGACATATACAATAGTTTACCTTTGGGTTAAGAGGGCAAAACTTGGATTCACACAAGAGTAATAATTATCATGGACAAGTCGTGGGCAGACAAGACATGACTGTCGATTATAGCATGAGTCACCAACAGTTCTTAAAAAAAACTGCAGATCTTATCAGGGTACGTAAATCGCGTATCTCTAAACAAGGAGTGAAGAGAAACATGTTCGCTTTGTGCAGCAGTTTGAAATAGCGCCATTTGCATAAAAAAAATAACTGTGATACTTACTCTTGCGGGACTACAAATTTTTTTCCCCTTAGCACAGACATTGAAAAACGAAAAATTGGCATATTAATAGAAAACGGTTGACGGAAATCATAGTTAGCAAACACAATTAGTGTCACACGTGTAAGTGCATGATGTATAACATCAATACATGCATACGCATTGTTGCATACCAAGCAAGTGAAATTTTTTCTAATAATGTATATTGGTGACGTCTATCATGGAATCATGGCAAGCAAACGAAGAAATAAAAATAGAAAGGAAGATTTGTTTTGTCCTTATATATACCTCAATGACTATGCTCGGGCTTGCCAATGTGTTGTGCTGTTGATCTGAGCTACAGATAAATACGACTATAACTTGCTTGTTATGTGCCTTTCATTCGAAAATCCATTGCAATATCGATACAGCATCTTAAAGAATCAAATACGGAATGGTATTTATCTTTATTCAAATGCTGAAAATAAACTTTGTATATTTAATGTACAACATTAAAAATTTACTGTATGATCGCTTGTTAAGTTTTTTACACATTTAGATCAGAAAATTATGTCTCGTTACAGACCGTTTTCTATTAATACTGCAAAAAAGTGGGCAAAAATTTACCATACATAAGTCAACGTTTGAAAAATATTGAAACAATTAGCACCTTTTCCCTTTGATCAGTGATTTACTATAAATGGACCTTTAGAATCTAATGTATGATTTTTTTTCAAATAACGTATTATATATTCATAAAACTATGCAAACCAAAAAAATCTATCTGACACGTGACTTTACTTACGTAAGAGTTAAATAAAAATGAATTTCATGGCAAAGTACTTTTTTAAAAAGAAATTTTGTTCTAAAAAGGGTTTAATTCAATATTATATTTGTGGAAATACTGATTTTCATACTCATTATAATTTGTACCTAATGACATCTCAAATATTTATTTCAAATTTCAAAAGAAGAAATAGTATACTACGCCATAAGGGATAAAAGTCTGGCATTCCCTACCAGATGTATTATTGACACGTAAAACACCTGGGAGTTTATGCCATACTTCCATCTCGTGTGGCTTACAAGGTTTTTTACCTTCTTTCTTTAAAATATAACGTTCTGTCATGATTTGAAGATCGAGAGTGCAACATAACTCCCCTGGTAAAGCTCACATTCTTTTTTTACTAGAATAGAACATTACTTCCGAAGGAGCAAAAGTACAATAATCCCTTTCAGGATGAAAATCTCTTCTCTCGGTGCAGGATTACCACGTTTTGAGGTTAAGAAATGCATTAGATTTCACGTTAACCACCCTCGGCTTCGCCTTGGGCGCTTACTTCCGTGAAATCTAAGGCTGCAGTCACATGGAGCGCAATAGAGCGTGCAGGATAGAATTGTCCCCATAAGCCAATGTGTTAGCTTTATCCTGCTGCGCAATAGGTCTGTGCAGTAGCAGGATAAACTTAATACATTAGCTTATCGAGACAATTCTATCCTGCACGCTCTATTGCGCTCCATGTGACTGCATCCTTAGACATTCTTAATCCTGCTCACTAGGTGCGTAATATATTATTGGCCACAATATGCATGTTGTCCACGCAGATTGTGCCAAAATGTTTTTCTAATAAGCAAAAAATAAGAGTCTTACGTGAGAGGTTATGTTGCATTCTGGACACTAAAATGGTAGAAGAAACGTCATAATTCGACGGAGGAAGGGAATAAATTGAATACGGAATGAAAGTACAGCAGACTCCTGGATTTTTGATTCCTTTACTTTCGTCTCAGAAGGCAATTATATATCCAGGAGAGAATGCCCTACTTTCGTTTCTAGTAGCGTAATAAACTATTGACGCTTAAAACTTTGTAATCACATATTTCTAAGTTTGACCTACTTGCATAGTATATACAGTTCATATTAATTTATTTATCAAATGATTTCATGGTTTTTTAAATATTTAGTGTGGTCTAATATAGCTCTTACAATCTGGTATTACGTTGTGCTCTTCCAAACTTTATTACAATGAAAATAAACAATTGTTTAGTTGCTTTAGTAATCTAACAATTTTTGTTGTATAAGTCAAAACAAAAAACAGTCCAAGTTTAATACAAAAAATTAGTTTGACAAGTTTTGATTCACAAAGTTAAGGTAAACGGGTCATGAAAAAATTTCCAGATCTCAATAAAAGTGTCATATGTCATGACTTAAGTAATAATGCACGTCCTATTAAAAAGGGAAACAATTCAATCAAGCTAAAATTTACTACAATCCATGCGAATAAAAAAAAAAAAAAAAAAAAAGTTAGATTCGGTAATCATGAAAATGTACTAAGGTTAGATTTGAAAAAATGTGACTTTTCTTAAAAAGTAATGCATTAAACGATCTGAACTTTGAACGGGACTTCTAAAATTATAAGATGAATCTGGGTCTGCTCATGATTTTGAAAATCATTAGTTTGAAAACGAATACTACATCACCAGTGATACATATAGTAACTTACAAATTAGTAAATGTAGACTAAGTTTATTCTTTAAATTGAATGCTTACAAAAACCGTAAAAAGACCCACATTCATTTCATTATTTTAAAGATCCTCTTAAAATTTCAGGCAATTTAATGTATTACTTTTTTTAGAAAACTTACATTCCATTGAACTCTTAGTAAACCTTAGTAACTCTTTTATGATTGCAAAATGTAACATTTTTTCTTAATTCGCATTGAATTGTAGTGAATTTAAGCTTGATGGATTAATCAGAGCACCAGCGTTGCAGGTTTTCTCGTTGTTTTACGTAAGGACAATTTTTAATAAATTAATCCTATTTTACAAGTTTCAAGGCCTCAAAGTAAAGTCTTAATAGCATTGGCTACTGGCTTCTGACTTATGTTATATTACTTATCACCTGACAAAAGCACTAATTTTAAATATATTTTTATACCTTAAAATTGCTTTGACATTTTAATTCTTAAGAAAAAGGATTAGGTGAGGCAAAATATGTAGTGTTTAAAGCGGAATAATTAAAAAATGAACGTTTGAGAAAATAAAGTTAAAAATTTAATTAAATTAGTAATTGACAAAGTTACATAAAAATGAAAAAAATTGCCAAAAAAAACAATTTATTTGTTAAACTTTTAAAAAAACTATAAAAAATAAAAGGATTAAATTAATGTTTGATTAAAAAATGTGAATCATGTAATGAAGCATCATCGTAAAACATAACCTTTTTATTCTATATCCTCTTATCGTGTACGTATAACCTCTGCCTTGTCACTACCAGTCGCTATTCGCCCCGAGAATATATCTGGAGGGGATAAAACGATATGCACCACACTGAAAAAAATTTGGTCAGTCAGATCTACCACACTTTTATCGTTCTCTTTAGCGTTGGGTTAAGAGGATTCCTGCAGTGAAAATTACGGTCAGTAACATAAAAGTTAGTGTCACTAACATAGGTACCCATCTATATAGTGTTGGAGAAGCGAATAGGCAGAAAAGGAGGGGGCATTGCAGAGGTTATCACCAGTGCTCCCAAATGTGACTGGCAAACGTGTGAGAAATAACACAAGCGCCAATCACCACATCACCCGGGACGCTTACTGGTCGCTTTAATTATTTATATTAAATAAAATAATAACATAAGCGAAAATTTCTACACAACCTAGTACGCTTACTGGTCGCTTACTTATTTTACAATAAATAAAGTAATAAGGCAAGCGACAATCCCCACACAACCCGGAGTGCTTTCTGGTCACTTACTTATTTTACAATAAATTAAGTAATAAGGCAAGCGACAATCACCACATAAGCCAGGGTGCTTACTAGTAGCATTAATTGTTATTAAAAAGCATCAAACAATAATTCAAGCGCAAATTAAGCGCAACCAGTGGTGACCAGTGAGTACCTGGATAGTCAGGTGATAAGCACACGCGTTGTTACTTAATAAATTTTATTAA
The DNA here is from genome assembly GCF_000648655.2 of Copidosoma floridanum. The sequence goes on along the minus strand of NW_019380086.1, from coordinate 536,329 downwards.
TTATTACAGCGACTAGTAAGCATCCCGGGTTATGTGGTGATTGACGCTTGTGTTATTTCTCACACGTTTGCCAGTCACATTTGGGAGTACCAGTGAGAACCTCTGGAATGCCCCCTCCTTCTCTGCCAATTCGCTTCTCTAACACTCTATAGATTGGTATGTCAGTGGCAGTGACGTTACTGACCGTAATTTTCACTGGTTCTCTTTTATGGCTCACTAGTGGCGCCACGGATGGTGCATAACAGACACCACGCTGTCGGTTGTACCAAAGTTGAACCACTGTGTTCCCAAATTTTGACCACAAGTAGCTGGTACATCTCTCCACTAAAACGTAGTTCTACTGCAGTGCTGCAGTCAGCTGTTTACTGGGACATATGTACGTGTGGAATTTTATATATATATATATATATATATATATATATATATATACACACAACTTTAAAGAGTGGCATCAACCATTCTCATGAGTGTATTATTAGCCGCAGTCCATCAGCAGTCCATGTATACGTACAGTTTTCTGATCTTCATGCTATTATTTTATATAAAATAAAGTACTACACAAGGGATAAACCATGTTTAATACATATGCATATGTTTATACATGGCCTTAATTTTAATAATCATTGTAATACTTTAATGTAATAGTTTTACAAGTTCAAAACGACCAGATATTTATAAACAGTTTACAAATTTTTTTTTGTATGTATTAAAAAACCGGGTAAAATGTTATCAAATTGTTCTCTATACTGACAAAATCAGAGAATCAAAGTTTACTAAGTAAACTTGAAAAGTGGTCGAAATTAAAATTCAAGTTAGTGGTGTTTTACAGCCAAAACTAATTTTTTTCCCAATTGTTATTTGCCTCCAAAGCTTTGGTATTCTTTTACAGAATGATAGAACAAGCAACTTTTCTCGCTTGTGCTGTTTACTAACATGCTTAGAAAAAAAGTTATGATGAAAACTCAGTATTCATTTTGAATTCTTTGCTTCGGAGAAAGTATACAAATTCATGTTTAAGATGTAACTTGTTTCTTCAGCCTTTGTCAAATAAAGAACATAAAAGAAAAGTTTTCCACGCACTTTTTTTGACAAAGAATATATATTTCCACTTTTTTGTATGATGTACTGTAAAAAATGCAATACTAGTTCATAAATATAACTAAAATTAATTTCACTTGAATGTAGATTGATCAAAACTTATGTCACTTCAAAACAACTACGTGTACTATAGATGAACCTGTCTAGCATGGAAATATTGTATTCTACTCAGTACACTTAAAGCATGTGAATAAGAACTTAATTTATAACTTAATAAAAACTATTTCATACATGAGACTAAATTTTTTTCCCAAGTATACTTTTTACCAAACTTAAAATCAATCAGACTGACCATCATGAAAGCAAAACTGTTGACACTTTTCCAAGAAAGATGATGTTTTATTCGTCAACTGTTGTACATGGCAATAATTGTTTATGTGGACACGCACACAAACTCGCGCGCACACACACACATATATACATAATTTGTGTAAAAGTACATAGGTGGCGGTGCGTACCGTCCACTGTAACCGTGTGTTCCAGTAGCGCTCTCCGACAACTTACCGACAACTTAAACATGACGCAAGATATCGTGAGACATAATTAAGTTGTCGGAGAGCGTTACTGGAACACACCCTAAGAGTCAATGTACCGCGCACATTCTTAAGGCTGATGTGACCGACCACTCGTGGGAGAGATTCAGGACCACGGTGGTTTCAAATTCGTACACTTAAAGTATGGCCCTTGCAGCTAGCCATAACTGGTGCTAAGTGCGGTCCACACATTTATGGAGCGCATTCGCTTCCATTTGTGGTTGCTCTGACAGACCAAATTTTTTTCAGTGCAGCGCCCATGGTGTCGATTGAGTAAAACACAAGGGGCCACCAGGCCACCACGCCACCAGGCCATTAAATGCACGTAGTTTGTAGATATCTTTAAATATCTAAAAAAGTAAGCATTTAATGGTGATATATAAAGCGTAAAACATATAGTAAATGGAATCATTAGTAAGTGCCTTTTTATCTTATGTCAATTAGTGCTGGCATTTTGTCATTACAGCTGTTAAAAGTGTAATAAACTCAGGCAAGAACTGTGCGTTGCGTCTGCTTAACCATGTATATAGCAACACTGAGAGCAAAAAACCGAGCAGACGCACCGTTTAGATAGCCTGTATGAATATATACATCATACTTTCGCAGGCTCTTCGTACTTTTAACAACTGCAATACGCTAACAAGCAGCTAAATTTATGCAAGAACTGCGTTTTTGCATTTAAGGCACGACTGATACGAGGGAATATATTACTGTTATTACCACACTGTGGAAAAAGTTGGTACTATTCGGTGTAGGGTTAGTAAAAAAATGTACACATTCCCACGAGATAAAAAAAAGAAAGCCTTAGAACGCAATTGATTATCGCCCTTAACTTTGCATTGAGTGTCAATAGTATGTATTCTGAATAAGCTAGTATTATATCATTTTTTGCGATTTATGGCGTTAATTTTATCTTACAGACATAAATTTAAGTTAAAAAGAAGTTATATTTTTTGAAGATCCATGAGTGTTACGTAAACTTTGTTATCTGTAATGTAAATAAAAAAACGAGTAAGTTAGATAGGGGAAAACGATAAATAAAAAATTTTTCGGCATTTTTGCGATTTAAAGCCCAAATTTAATATTACAACTACATATGTTAAATACAAAAAAGTTGTATTTCGACGAGACCTTCAACTATTACGTTTAATTTATTATCTCAAGTGCAAAACAAAAAAGTTGGATAGGGGAAAACGAGTTTTTATTCATTTTATAGCACTTTTCGGTTCATAGAACGTGTGCGTTACATCATAGGTAAAAATGTTTTTCACAAAAAAGTTGTATTTTTATAAGATCTACAACTTTTACGTCAATTTCATAATTTAAAGTACAAAAAAAATATGTTAGATAGGGAAAAACTATGTTTTTGCGATTTTTGAGCACTTTTCGGCTCACAGAACGTTTGGGTTACATCTTGGACGAAAATTTTAAAATACGAAAAAGTTGTATTTTAAGTACATGTACAACTATGTCTCTCACAGCAAACCTCGAAAATAGCACGTTATAAAGATTTAGCCAAAAAACTATTTTTTTTCACTAAAAGTACCATCTTAAAGCGAGTGCCATATTTTTTCTAAGAGAGGAAAACTTACAGATTTTAAGCCATCACGTAAGACATGAAAGACCAAGCTATTTGTCAAATTTCAGCCCAATGCGACAAAAACTGCATGAGTTGATAAAAAAACTTGATTACGCCCATACATGAAATAGTACATACACCCCTGACGCTGAGGTCCGTGATCGCAATTTTTTTTGTACCAAAACTTTTTTTACACAAAGCAATTAGTTTTAAAGGTACTTTCACTTGCTCTGGCAAAAATATAAAGCACTCCTGAGTATCAGTCGTGCCTAAAAAGGTACTTACTTAATTACAATTGAATTTCCTATAACTTTTACGCTTCTTGTCTTATCATAAAATGCTTAAATTTTAAGGTATTCAAAGATATCTATAAACTACGGGGATTTGATGCCACTAGCGTTCCCCCGTGGTACAAGCACTGACCCCAAGCTGAGGGCACCGTTTTATTAATACTTAGAAAAACTTATACCATCGTTGACCTTAACACCATGAAAAAAAAATATTTAAATTTTAAAAGGCCCAGCTTTTGTTAGGAATCTTACAAGTTAAAAAGACTTAATTGTTCAACTTAGTTGTGCAACACTTACTAAAAAATGTATGAACAATATGACATCAATTTAACTAAGAAACAATTTTTAACAAGATGATTTCAATAGTCTTATCGATATGTCAGCGCACTTTTGGATACAACTGAGTAATCCTTAAAAATTTATTCGTATACCCTAAAATGCTTACATTTCTAATAATATTAATTTTTAATTACTGTTACTATTTCTACATTACTCAGAATATAAAATAAGTTATAAGATTGCATGATTTAAAATGTACGCTCACGATTCTAAGTTTATTATTGCTGATATTACAGTTGAGCTTGTATTCGTACTTTTCGATAGACTTGTACCCAAATAACTGATACGTCGCAAGATTACAAAAAAACTCGATTTGTATCGAAATTCAGTAGTAGTAACCGAGAGAAGTTGCACATTAATTCTAAATTCTTTAAAATTTATTTAATTCGTATTATAACATTGTAATTTGAGGTGCAATATGTATGGTACACTATGCTCATTTTAACATTGGTAAGAATATTGGCCAACGTCTGACATATAATTATTTATTTGCCTGTATCACTATAAGGTGTACGAAAAATTTGTTGACGGCGCTTAACTGTATCTGAAATAGATCCAAAGTTATGTCGACATTTTGTCAACACTGTCATTTTACGGGAAAAATCAGTTAAGCACAGCAGTGACAAACTAAGAACATTGACATATACTTATTTTTGAAAAATCATTTAAATAATTTTTTTTCCACGATAATATATTTTTAGAGTACGCTAGGCGTTATTTAACCATATGCCCTTTACCACAAAACTTCTGTAATTTGTTTTCCGGTGTACGGCTTTCACATTTTGAAAACTAAGCTAACTTTAGTAATAAAAAGATGTTTCCACTAATTTGAATTTAATTATTTCTAAAGAATGAAAAGAAGTTCTAAAAAGTAATTAAATCTATCTACTTCCAACAGAAATGTATCTCTACCTGTTTTTTCCGCGGAACGACAAAACGGTTTTGCGTAAGTGACGATGCTACGAGAAACATGGTAGTAAATGAAATTTATTGAAAGAGAAGCCAAGTGTAGGCCACATATTTCTTAAAATATTTCTCACATGATAGTAACAAACTTTTTCTTTAAACCACCCTTATGGTACGAACATATAATTGACAAAAAATAAGCTTAATTTGTTTGATAAAGTACAAAAATGTACCTTCTATGTGAAACACTGTATTTCACTTTCATCAATGTTAGTAGAATACAGCATTAAAAATTACGAATACAAATGTACCATACAAAGGTACACATAGAAACGCAATAAAAATACTCTTGACTTACATAGTACAACATGTTTGCTGAAATTCTTTTGTCAAAACTATTCATTGTATGCCAAAAAATGATACAATTAAATTTTGAGAAAATTTTAAGGCAATTTTTCACCCAAGCCCTACCGGTATTAATTGATTTTACAATAACAACGATGTAATTTAATTATAGATAGTTAAAATGTGTTTTAAAATAACATTACCTGTATAAATACAACTATAATGATAGCATGAAAGTCTAAAAAAAATTTAAATAGTATTTATTAAAATAGTACAGCGCCTCAACGCCCTTAACTTTGCATTGAGTGTCAATAGTATGTATTCTGAATAAGCTAGTATTATATCATTTATTTTACAATAAATAAAGTAATAAGGCAAGCGACAATCCCCACACAACCCGGAGTGCTTTCTGGTCACTTACTTATTTTACAATAAATTAAGTAATAAGGCAAGCGACAATCACCACATAAGCCAGGGTGCTTACTAGTAGCATTAATTGTTATTAAAAAGCATCAAACAATAATTCAAGCGCAAANTTTCTATAGCCATAAAAAATAGAGTATCAGTTTTTGAAAAAATTAATTGTATAATTATTTTCTAATCAAATAAAATTGTTGCTTCTTACGCATTCTGCCTATGCTCGCCATGTTAAATGGTGTAACTTTGATGTCTTATTTTTTCGTTTCGGTACCGCTAAGCGTTCTGAAATTTTAACAGTAAATTGGCAATAGTTTAAAGAATACATGTTTGAAATTTTGAGCAATTTTGCCATCTGTTTATTTCATCAACTACTACCTTAAGATAAATAATTACTTAATTTTCTGTTATAATGCGTATGTGAAAATTGTAAAGGACATACATAGATTGAGACTGGATTTAATCCTTACATTTTTAGGTATTATGCCATTCATATAAAAATGATAGAAATGAGAAGAAACCTTTTTTTATAGCATCGGAGGCCAATGCTCAACACGATAATTATATATTTAACTCTCATATGTCGCTAAAAGAGTCTAATTTGTATCAGTGAGTGTAACGCTGATGACTAGCAACGATGGCTTATTCCGTTGTGTCACATTGAAATAAGAGCAGACATTGAATCCTATACCAGATTTTCTCGTAGATACTAACGTAGATTCACATGTGTTTCCAGCACGCAGGAAACATCGTTTGCTGAAACACGCTCACCGTGTTGAGGTCGAGATTTCTTTTCATAACTTAACTTTTAACTCTTTTCTATTCTTCTTAACTGAATTCTTTCTATTAGAAAAAAAATATTGAACGGTAAGGGAACAAAATTTACGTGTGCTTGATCACAATATCGATTTCTGGCCTAGGAGAAGAATAATGAGAGCCAATGGCAGAGCGGTAAAGCTGTCTTGACTACATACCGCTGATTAATAATATTTGAAAGAAAAAAATTTTACAACAAGAATATGCCATTAACCAGATTTTATCTTATCATAGTGATGCCCAACTGAATCTCAGCACAAACTCAACCTTTTTTACACCCTCAGTCTAAAATAAAGAATTACTTGATAACATACGATGCGTACCTATACATGTGTACATATGCGGGCTTTCTAAAATTTATAAACTTGTGTGTGTATGCACATCACGACTACACGTGTCGGAACTTAATTCGTGACACACGAAGTAAAAAATCGAGTTATACGAGAGTTAAGCTTAAACTATTATTTAACAAGAAATTATTTTTATGAACACTTCGTGGTTAGCAAATATGGTTCCGGCAGATGCATGTTGTATGTAATCGCTACTGCGCCCTGAGTAAAATAGTGTTAAGGGAGTTATCGTGAAATTTCGTTACTTACAGAAATTCTTCTAAAAATTAATACCCTCATTTTATATCAGTACATATCAAAATTAAATAAGCACGAGCTTTGGAGTTTTCGATATAATGTATCGGAAAAATTTTTTATGTAACGTGACTCTTGCGGAGAGATCATTGCTAACAGCTTGCGTAAGACATTTATTTAATTCATACTTGATTAATTTCTCATTGAATCGCATAAAAAACCTAGGGATTAAACGTTGCTAGATTGAAAGAGAAATATAATAAAAATTACTGTGCTGGAATGGTAATCTGGTGTGATTCAACCATCTAGAGACTTTTTACTTTGGCCAATCTAATTTTTACCATTCCGGGTAGTAATTTATATTGTACAAACAGTAAAAATGACTGTACTTACAACAAAAATTACTGTTCTACACACTCAAAATTATTGTTCCAATAGTAAAAAGTCTCTAGACGACCGAACACTACCAGATTATCATTCTAGAATAGTAATTTTTATTATATTTGTTTCTCGGTGTAAGCTTACAATTATTAGTTACAGTTTCAGCAATTACAGATTTGTTGGTATGAAGATTCATTGCGACTTGTAATTTGTTTATCTATATAGCGGTAAGGGTTTAAACAACACTTATAATATTGAGTAAACATTTTCCTGATTTTTTTATTAGTTTACTCATACGTGTACGTCAGACTAACGACTTCTATACACGTTTTGCACAAGAACACTAGTGTTAAAATTATTTAAACTTAGAATTGATCTTCGAGGCTTACTGTAACACGATAACCCCCTTAATTCGAGTGTTAAAAGTTATGTAATTAGGTAGTCCCGAACTATGCTTCTTGTCGACACTTTTTTCATGCAAATCTAGTCAGCCAAATTAAACAAATCTTATATGTAATACACGTGCATGTATAATTTAACATTGCGCTTGTGTGAAAAAAACGCTTATAAAATGTTTAATTACTTCCATTCACTCATTGGGGAATTAATCAAATTTCATGGTGCTACAAACATTTTTTAAGGGACTAATGTTCTTACCCTTTTGCCCCAAAATTTTCAGTCTCTTTGTGTCATACATGCTATATACATAAATATTACGGGAGCGCTTATCCACCGCAACAGTTTACCATTTACTTGTATACGGCGTGCAGTGAACAGGTATACGTGAATTAAATAAATAATGTATTTGGTATAGATAATATTAAAAAGCATTATGACCCGAGGGTACGCTAAGAAAAATTTTAGAAAAATAAAACTACAGTATTAAAAATGGTAAAAACATGTATATCACCACATTTTTGTAATGATAACAAATTCATGCATTCAGCTACGTGTAACCATCTGTGCTGTCGCCTTCGCGGCCACCTGCAAAAATGACTTACTGTACGTAAACAAAGCCAAATCGTATTAACTACGAGCACATAGGTGTCAGTATCGGGTTAATGTCAACTATGTAATGGAGATAATGTTGTAATTACTCCAAAATAGTTTGAATTCGATAGAGTACACCAATGGCGTGAAAGAAGGATCGATTTCATAAATTACCACATGAAAACCGTATTGTTGTTAATTAAACTACCTGATAAATGTTCGTAGTCCATTGCAAAGGTAGAAGAAAAATCGTTCAAATCAAATTAATTATTATTTATTAACAATAGAGCGATAAAATTGATACTTCTTTAAAGGAAACAATATGTTCAGTAAAAAAGTATAATTTATTGCTCAATTGTATCCTATAGTTAGGATAAAAATTAAATTTTCTTTTTTTAAGGTTGTATGCTTTTAGTACTAAGTAAAATATGATGTAGATTACCTTGATAATGTAAAAAATTTCAAGAGATGGCTTCTTACATTTGCATACATACCTTTCTTACATCAAGGTAATCTACATTTTAGATTACCTTGATAATGTAAAAAATTTCAAGAGATGGCTCCTTGCATTTGCATACATACCTTTCTTACATCAAGGTAATCGACATTTATTTAGGCTTAGCACTGAATCGTAGAACCTCAAAAAAAAAAGAGAAAGTTTAATTTTTATCTTAATTTTCAGACACGATTGGGCAAAACTTTATTTTTGTTTTATATACGATACGTTTTCCTTCATAGAAATATCATTGTCATCACTGTAATGCATGATTTTTCTCTTACCTCTGCTATACGATTTGCCTTTGTTTAGATACATTAAGTCATTCCTGCAGAGGTCCACGAGGGTGTAATAACAGGTGGTTAACATATAGCGTGGATAGCTACCTTACCGTAATCTTTGTTTGAACAAAAGATCCTACTGAAACTATTCGGACTTTGATTAAATAATATTAAATGTATACCTACGACTTTTTCAAATATTTTCAATTCATGCGCAGTATGTAAGTGCACTTACTGCACTGCACACATTCGACAGTTTACATATTTTGCGTGTACAGCACGACGGATGGTGGATAGGTTCTTCTGTCAAATACACATACACGTGAACATATATTTGCCAATCACCACAGTACTCCTGTACTGTTAACTACTGTATGAGTTTGTTACCACACTGTATTAGTTAAGAAATTCACATGTAATCCGAGGTCCCCACAAGTTTCGGGGTATAGAACACGAGTTCCATGAGCACCATAAACTATATGCTTTTCATAAAAGAGCATTTTTTTCTATCATGCTATCAGTTAGAGCAAGTGCGACTTTCGCTACCCCGCTCTATTACAACGTAATGCAATAACTTGTCTTTTTTTTTACTCCACTGCTGAATTTTTAATGCATATATATATTTAACTGTTTATCGTTTTAATGACATAACCTTATAACTTACGAGTAAGTTCTTTTTTTTTCAAAGTAGAAACTGATTTAAAAACACATAAAATACGTAAGTAGAAAGACGTGATAGTAAAACTATTCTAAAAATTAAGCAAGTATTAGGAAAATACAGAAAAAATTACTTTGATTACTTGTTACTAATTCACACTTTTAATAGTTAGATGACTCCATACTTTGAGTGGAAAAATTTATAAAAAAGGTTAATCCTAAAAATAATAATAAGAAAGGTCTGAAAAATATTTAAATCCATCAATTAAGTTGCTTAGAAATGTGGCTTAAAATTTTGAAACGATTTACAACAGAAGTCTCAACTTTTTTCTCAGATTATTTAGAAGGGATTGAGAAATTTTATTTTCAATTCAATGTTCCTTTTGTTACATTATTAAAATTTGATTGAAAACAATCAATAGAATAGTAAACATTGAATGTTACTTTTTTAACTTCAACAAAATTTAAAAATCTACTCACTATACCATTTTAATGACTCAAATTTTCACTTTTTATCTCATGTGTAGTATATCCACATTACACATAAAATAAAAAGTAACTTTATCTATGCAGTGTAAGCAATCTATTTCTTGCATTCTTCATTTACTAAGGTTTAAGAGCCTCACCGTATTTTTCTCCTTAAAAACTATCAGCAACATAATTTTAAGAAGTAACTAAGGCATCATACGTTATTTGAAATGATTAAAATTTCGAAAATATAAGCTTTTAAGTGTTGTATGAGGGAACGATCTTACATAATTAGTCATTATAATACAGTTAACAGCGAGATAAAAGAACACGGTACCAGGTTATGTTATAAAAGAGCTACTCAGCTGAAATTATCCTTTTTTGACTTTTAAATTATTTGTAAAGTAAGGGCACCCCGAATAAAAGTTAAAGCTTCCTACCTTATCGACAGGGTTGATCTAATTTTTCAGCCTATAAACATTATAAAATAACTAGCTATTTTATGAGAAAAATAGGAGTTGACGCGAACTCTTGACATATGTAAGAATAATTAAAGCCCAGACTCGGCGAGATTAATTGAAAATTGAAGGAGAAAGACGTAAAATCAGATGTCAAACGAATGATGCATGATCTGATAATCCTTTTATTTGCGTAAGAATGAGCAGAAAAATTATTTACAGTAAGTAAAAGTAATTAGTTAAAGATCAGTAGGGTAAGAAGGTGATATATCTTATGTAAACTAAGTGGAGAAATCAACAGGAAGCGACATAATATTTATAATAACCTTTTTTTGATGCAATTTATTGAAAAAAAAAATTCGTAAAACATTATTGATGCTCTTAAGGTAGCTCCTCACTATAAATCCCACAAAAAGAGTAAGCATACTGCAACACAGCTTTTCATTGGCTGTGGAGGTTCTTGACTAAAAATGGATAGGCACCTATAGTCCCTTTAAAAAAAGTTTAGTCACATCTACACCGTTGACCTATATCGTACAATACAGTGACCCGAGCAGACGTATGTATGTATACAAATCTGACAACATAACCCTTCTATTAGTCAAAAAAGTACATAAGTCAGCCCCGCATTAAATTATTTTCTTAGTTCAGCGTCTCATTTATTTTTATTGTAATTACGATTCCCCACAACTCCTATTCATTTTACGTACAACTTTCTGACCAATTCAAACTACGCGGGCTACCGCTCTTCGGTGTAGCAGACGCCCCACACTTTTCATCTGTTCCGTGACTTGCAGTTATCTACTATTTTCACAAAATACCCTATAAAACCCATGGTAATGTCCAAGTACCTGAATGTTGTTGGAAAGATTCTGATTTCTTCTATCTGCTACATAGTTTTCTATTAAGAACTACAGTATCTTTGCTGAGATATCATACAACCTGCGCCACCAATTTGACGACCCTCCATAAGAGGCTATGTTACAGAGTCTATTTTCCAGTTAGTTTTTTTCAACAATTTTGGTGGTGACGAGGTCTAAAATTTTGGGAAAAGACTCCTTGCACCTTCAAGAATCATCCTTTAAAATATTATTTAATACTCCAGTGTTTTGATTTAGTGAGGAGCCACCTCAAAAATATAATAAAGTCTGATTTTAGTGAGATTAATTGTGATTTGGACATGAAAGAAGAAAAATCAGATCATGCATCGTTCTTTTGACACTTAATCTAACGTCTTTTTTATCGAATTTTCAATTTATCTCGCCGAGTCTGGGCCTTATTGTTAGAAATGTAGAGAATGTGTGTCAAAACTTTTTTTTCTAACAAAATTGCTAGTTATTTCATAAATAATTATAAGACTAAAAAGTAACAATGATCCCGTCCATAAGGCAGGAAACTTCAATTTTACGTGGACTACCCTCAAGGTTTTTCGACATACTTAATTCTGTTACATTTTTATTATCGGCCAAGACTATACGTATAATTATTTAAAACGTTTTCCCAATTTTAACTAACGTTTCAAGTTTTCTCCCTACCCGTTTATTGAGCATGCCTTTTTTTTGTTTGCAGTGAATCCCTTGATGATGAACATAATTATAATTTTTTTTCTCGTCAATATTATAAATTTCTATGTTTATTGTTATTTTTAGCTACTTTATTACTGTATTGTGTATTATTAAATATTTTTGTATTATAATGACACTGCTGTATCCCTTTACTTATGTCTCATAACTGCGCATAATGAGGATCACTCTACCAGCAGGCAGTAAAAAAAGCTATAAATTTAGTAGAATTAGCCCATTAAAAGGCCTATTATAAATTCGACTTCTTACTGGTACTCTCACAAGCTATTGATAAATTGTGTCCTAGATTATTAAAAATCTTAGTTAAAATGGTTTCCGAGTCATTAGAAAGCATAGACGAAGGAGTTCCTCGGGAATTTTGAAACATAATCGAATTGGTTTCTGTTGAATATCATGGTACAGACCATTAAAATAAAGAAGTAAGTTTAACATTGTAGAAAATAAATGTACTTTAATTTGGTAAACAATGTTTTAGTGTAGGGACAAAATATTTATTTATAAATATTCATAGGGACTGCTTATCAATAGGAGACAGAGTCTATTTTCCACTCGCTTTCTTTTCCTGACAAATCCATGCGGTCGTATAAGAATTAATGTTTTTGACGTTACCATCAGAGTTTTAAAATAATTCAGTTGCTTTGCTGCTAGATTTTTGTATTAATTTGGACGAAGGATGTACATTGTCAATTGAAACCTGATGCGTGAACACAGTAGAGGATGATGATTTCATTTTGGTTCGAGTTGGTGGTCTTAAATACAAGAACTTTTACTATGTCTAAACATAAAAGCAAAGACTTTGAAATAGGCGAAGTAAAAATAATTTTTTTGGATTATTTTTTCTATCTCTGGCATCATCGACGTCTATTTTACACAAGACTTTAAATTGCTACTATATTTTACAAATTTAAAATAAATAATGTATCACAGTAAATAACTTTAAAGTAAAAATATTTTTTTAAACAGGACGTACATGTCGCTTTTGATTCGTACAAAACGTCACTAAAAAGTTTTCGCCAGTAAAAATTTTTTTCTCAAATGATTTCATCACTTTTCATACATACTAGCAACCGTCAATATTTTTTCTTTACGAAGCCTGAATGAAGTATAACAGAAAAATATTGTCGTTCTCTTTGAATACAAAACTCAAGGTGTACAGCAGCACGTTTGTAGGGTGTGGCAAACCGTAATTACTCTGGTGGTAACTTGAAATTAATGGATACTTCATCTCCTAATTCGGTTTTAATTACTGGAAACCTATTTAACTACGCTTTTTAAAGATCTACAAGAAACAAGTTTGACTGTACTTTCTAATAACTCAGAAACTAACTTAGATATGTTAATAAACAAATTATACTAACGTTAGAGATATAAAGAAGCTGACAGGAAGGTTTTTTTATCAGTATCAATACGACTGTCGTGTGGATCTTTAGATGTACCTATTCCGCTGCTGTTGCAAGACTCGTGTAACTATAGAAGGAAGTGTTACAAAACTTTCAAGTGTACGAAAGCGCCACAAGCTGTGTCACGCAGCTAGCGCCACACCGATACCTCACACTCGTGAATTTCGGAAAGCTCCCTTTTAGTTCCGCGAGTCTCACGGTAATATGAGGATGCAACCTCTGTAAGGTATTTCACCCAGTCCTATTACTTATTCTTTTGGGCTGAATTTTCGTACAAAAAACTAAGCTAAAATTCAAAAGCTGTAAGACAGAGATAAGTAGAGAGTCTACTCATCTCTGCTGTAAGAACTATGTCCATTAAACGTTAATAAATTATTGCACTACGAATAAGCACTAAAACAATTATGTTAAGAATAACCACATGAATATATTGTTATTGTAAAAATATATTATTTGAATAATTGACAAAAAAATACATCATCTAATAATNGTCGTGTAATGTACACGAACCGGCAACGACATTCTTGCACGCGCAATCTTGCATTTTTTCTAATGCCGTAATTTCTTGTTCTTCAAACCCTTTTTTCACTCTAATAATAGTATGCCGTTCGAATAATTATAAAGTATGTAACAAAATAAAAATTTAGTCAATAAATTATTGCACTACGAATAAGCACTAAAACAATTATGTTAAGTATCACCACATGAATATATTGTTATTGTAAAAATATATTATTTGAATAATTGACAAAAAAATACATCATCTAATAATATATTAAGGGTGTGATCAAATGATTGGTACATTATAATAGGAGTCTATTGAAAAAAAAAAAAAAAAAAAAAAATGAATAACCGCACACATTAATGTATGATTTTTATAACTCTTTAATAACACTTCTAAACAATAACGCTTTTTTATTAGGAGATTTCTACCTGGTCAATGAGTAATCCTTATTATTATATAAAGTTGCGTATATACACTCTGCACACGATTCCAAAGTAGAACTTTACAGTCAACCGGTCAGAGTGTATATAGCTGTACAGCTTTACCTAACATCCTTGTTTCCAAAGAAAAGTTTCTTGCCCGATATAAACAGACATCTCCCGATTTCGGGCAATTAATAGTTGAGGCGAGCATCACCTCGATTGGTGAATCAAAACTTTACTGCAGAATTTTATGCAACGTATTATACATGCAGTGAAATAACGGTTAAAAATCATACAACCTGCGCCACCAATTTGACGACCCTCCATAAGAGGCTATGTTACAGAGTCTATTTTCCAGTTAGTTTTTTTCAACAATTTTGGTGGTGACGAGGTCTAAAATTTTGGGAAAAGACTCCTTGCACCTTCAAGAATCATCCTTNTTTTGGACCCCCCCCCTTTCGGGGAGGGAATGAAAAAAAAAAAGGTTTATTAAAAAAAAAAAAAAAAAAAAAAAAAAAAAAAAAAAAAAAAAAAACATTAGAAAATTTTATTTATATAGATAAGTGCACGTACGTATAATCCATTGGGTTTGGCAACATATAGAGCTTCATTTAAGATACTCCGAATCAACAGGACTAGAGTTCTATTTCCCTATTTAAAAAACTCACTACTTTACAAAAAGTTATACTGGGTGGTATTGCAGGCCCTATCTTGCCAATCTCAACATTTAGATAATTGTTTATTGATAGATGTGCTCGATAACCTCTCTTGAGTCAGTATGCATAGTACGTCAGTTTTGTTTTGTTGTTGTTGTTATTGTTGTATTTTGTTGTTGTTGCAATTGTTGTTGTTGTTGTTATCGTTGATGTTGTTTTTTTTTTGTTTTGTTTTAAACAATTTTCCTTATGTTTTTATACATGTGTATCAACTAGGTTGACTTTAGCGTGAACACTCAGCCGAGTATACTAATGAAATTAGCATGTTTATACATCTACATGCACAATGATTGTATACACATGCTTATTAGCGGTATTAGAGGCCGAGAAAATAGCAGTCGAATGTCAGAGAACTCGACTAACAAATTTTTCGATTGTTGCAGGCGCAAGAAAAAATGTATCAGGTACATGGGGGAGGGAGGAGATGGCGACGCCGATGGCGACGGTGAAGCCGAAGATGAGCACTCAGACAACCTAGGCAGTGTGGGTGAAGCTGGTACGCCTGAAGATGACGAGTCATTGAGTAGCCCCGGTGGTCTTTCCGGTTTATCTAGTCTGGCAAGCCCCTCGCTGGTGCTACCCTCACCCTCGAGCTTGGCGAGCCCGTGTCCCCTGACGCCACCGGTGCTTATCGGGCCCAGCAGTCACCAGCCACCCCAGCAGCCACCACTTGTAGCAGTGCAACAGCCACAGCCAGTCACTCCACATCGTAATCCAGTAGGAACGAATCCACACGACATCAATAACCCATTAAGCGTGAACCAGCTTACCGGCCAGTGTACCAAGACGGAACAGCCAGGACCCCAGCCCTCAAACCCGGCAATTAGTGTCACGTAGCCCTGGCTGCTCAGAGCCAGCCGCGAGCTCGGCCCGATGACACACGCGCAACGCACAAATACTCAGGACAACGACCTGACCTCGACGACAAGTCCTCGTTTTCTTCTTTACAGCAACGATCAGGATATTTTTTTGTTAACTGTTATTATGATTATCAGTATCATGACCATCGTAATTTCTATTGTTATGATTATGATTCTTATTATTTTTTATTATTATTACTATTATTTTTATTATCATTATCACTATTATTATTATAATCATTATTTCGTTGTGATGCCAATGACTAACCAAGTCATGTTCCTGTGCCAGGTACTATATTCTTATAGTAGAAGTCTTGTACGCTATTGCGGAAAACAGACAAAAACTCGAGATATTATATCGTGCGTTAATATCTACCGAAATTATTATTATTATCACCATTATTATGATTATTGGTTTTACTATTATTGCATTCATTTTAATGATTATCAATTACATTTTTAGCATTGAAATAATTATTTATAATTTTTAAACAGACATTTTGGTCACTACACTTATTTTAATTCCGTACTATTATTACATTAGTGTCTTTAACTACAATTGAAACATAATTATTTGTTAGTTTTATAAGAAATGTCTGATGATGCGTCAAAGCCCCCGACCCAACGCTCACTTTGTACAATTTAGTCGTTTGTTATTTTTTTAAAAAGTTTATGTGTAGTAGCCGACTACATAAATCAGTTTTTCTACTCATTTGCGAAGTCCTTAACTCATTTGTAATCCTTTGCTTACTTAGATGAAAGCAGCGCAACTTTTTTGGTAAATTTTATTTTATTGTAAGTCTTCCATCCAATTAAAGTGTGTATTATAATGTAAAGTGACTTTCGGTATAATAATTCGTATTGAACTAAAATTTTTAGATTTGTTTTTTTTTTCTTTTTTCTTATTCAAAATGTACTAAGGATTGAAAGAATTTATATTGCACCATTTTTTTTCTTTGTTTGATAAAAGTATTCTAAATTGTACCTTTTAAATGAATAGTATATTGTATTGGTCGAATTTGTCGTGTAATGTACACGAACCGGCAACGACATTCTTGCACGCGCAATCTTGCATTTTTTCTAATGCCGTAATTTCTTGTTCTTCAAACCCTTTTTTCACTCTAATAATAGTATGCCGTTCGAATAATTATAAAGTATGTAACAAAATAAAAATTTAGTCATACGTCAGACGAGAAATGCAGGCTACACCTGAAGAGTCAATATCAAAGAGTCAATTGCCATTACTCTAGTACTTAGGTCCACTTTCTATAAAACTTGAGAAACTTTATGAGCTATTAAAATCTTTTAGAAAAAAAACTCTTGAGCACTTAATCCATTACATCAGATTTTAAAAACGGAAAAAATAGTAAAGATCTCACCAGGGCCCTAAAATAATAAAAAGGACTGCTAGTTTTGAAAAAATTGCGATTCTGGACTTTGAATTTTAAATACAACTTTAGAAAAAAATGGTAGTTATATCACAAAAGCATTTTTTTCCTTCAGTATATTGTATGTCGAATTGAAATAAGTTAACTAACGATATTCTTTCTAGGTTGAAATTTTGAAGTAAAATTCTAATAGTTTAACTGATTTTATCGATCAAATTAGTCTAAGTGATATTGGAAAGAAAGTGACGAGCATATTTACTGAAATTCATAATTACACATCATTTATTTCCTGTTAGCAGACACCATTATTGTGCATTTGGGAAGTTAGAGCCATGCTATTTTAATTCGTCAGCTTAAATCGTTATGTTATTGTATTTTATTTTCTTCAATGATTGATGATTTAAGTAATAAATCTTGTTTATTAAGACTTCCTGGGTTTAAACTAATCACGTGTTTTATTTACAGCGGAAAAGTTAAAAAGTGAGATAAAAATATTCTTAATTTTATGATACATAAAAAATAAATATTATTATTAATAAAAAATGGAATTTAAACTATACTTGAAAAATTAAAAAAAAATTAACTCTAAATCAAATACTAAAGGTTCGTGCACAAAACATGCAGAGAGAAATGCTCCGTAGTGATTTAAAAGTTTTTTCTGCATAACCCCGCCGAAAGTGCTTCATATCTGACCTGCTCCAAAATAGATAACCAGCCCTTTTTTAGGGGGGGGGGTCCGAAATAACGACAGTTCACTTCAATTTTGCAGTGAAACTATGAATGTTCATTTCAGTGACGTCGTGACATGTATTCCGACGACAATAATAGCTCAGTGCAGCGACTGCTCATTATTTTGGCAGCCCATCACAAGGCAGTTTACTTTGACTTTCTACTTATACAGCTTCGTGATTGGCTGTCGATATACTGAACAGTCGCTGCACTGAGCTATCATTGTCGTTGGAATACACGTTGCTGAAATGAACATTCATAGTTTTACTGTAAAATTGAAGTGAACTGTCGTTATTTTGGACCCCCCCCCTTTCGGCGAGAGTATGCAGAAAAATAGTATACGCACCACGTTCAGAGGTTAAGAAATGTTCTAGATTTCACGTTATCCAGCCTCGGCTTCGCCTCGGGCGTTTACTTACGTCAGCGTTTACTCGGGCGAAGTCTGCTACATTCTTAACCTCGCTCACTAGGTGTGTAATATACTATAAACTGTTTTATTGTATCAAGGGTTGCTTACTGGTTGAATGGCGTAGTCACATGTTAAAAGTGTTTTCAAAGCAAATATGCCATCTCAGAGTCAGCTTATTAAATCCACTTTTCAACAATAATTTTGTTTTAACTTGACAAAATTTTCTTACGATGTCAAAATTTTTTAATGTTCCATCACTGAAAATTACAAAACTGCATCAAAAAATGCGTTCTCGAAAAATTAGTTGAAAAAACTTATTTAGAGATGAAAATATAAAGTAACAAACGAAAACGTATGGTCATACTAAGTTAAATCCAAATAGTCCCTCGTTCTTTGTGAATTGAAGAAAATACGATGTCCGCTGACGAGATATACCACATGATCCGCAAAAGTAAGATTGGAAGCCCGTCGTACATTTTAATCCATTAAGAAATTAATAAATTTATATTAGCATGAAAAATATTTTTACTTTTTTTCTTGACTCTAATACTTTTATCTAAAACATTCTTAAATTAATATTAAACTCTTTAATCAATACGGATTTAAAATTTAGTTGAAAAATTTTCACATAAAGCGGTGATTGATTTTTGTTTTAATAATAAATTATTCACTCATTTAAAATTTGAGATGACTATTTTTTCCATCCAATAAAATCAAAACTGGCATTTGTTGTAGAATACAACTGCTTTTTTTTTAACTTAGCTTAGCGGAAGACAATCCATTACTACTGCAATTTCGTGTCTGCTTTAAATAATTTATTTATAAATTGTACTAGACAAAAGGTAAAAGATCTTGTCATATATTTTAAAACAGGAATTTTTTAAAGTACTTACTTTTTAAAGTACAGTTTTGAAGCATAATTAATGGAATAGTTTTAAAAATCAGTTTGACATCAATTTTATTATTTGAAAAAAAACGTATCTAATGTAATGTAGGATCTAGTTTTCAATGAAATGCTCAAAGACCCAACGTAAGATAGATTTACTTTTATACAGATGTGGCTAGTGATACCATGCAGCAAAATTATAGAACCAGCAAAATAATTTTATGACTCATTCAAGGTTGGAGTAGTGATAAATTTGATTTGCATTAATGATTTTAAGCTGCAAACACTTTTTCTAAACACACCTTATTCATGATTAGCATTAGTGCGACGATAAGTTTCAACCTATTTAAATCAATAAAGCACAATCTTCTGCATTTAAACTACTTTTTTAGTATTGAGCCCGAAATGAAGGACGTGAGAAAAATACCGAGAAGTCTTCTCTCTGATTACAAACCAATAAAATTAATTTACGTCAAAAAATTTTTTCAAATTTTTTAAAAAGAAAAAACGATGTTTTTATTTTCTAATGCTATTTAGAATCACTATAAGACAAATAAGTTTTTCATATGAAGTTCAGAAACATTTAATTTTATTTTCATTGCTATGAAAAATTAGGAACCAATCACTTACAAGTGGCCGGAAACTAGATCTTTTTTTTAAGAAGTAGATAAGAAAAAAAGACGAGTTCGTTACCTCACCAATAAATTCGACACATTAGAAAAATAACAGGCGTGTAAAAGAGGATTCTCCAGAGTGCAGCTATTGTATATATATCATGAATACGTTTAAGGTGCATTTATATTGTGAAAATGGGAAAGTGCAATGGAGGCGATGGTTATTAAATTCTTGTATAATTGTAAGCGGGTCAAAGACGGGCTAATATGAACGTTGAATGTGTATAGCGTCGAGAAAGCGATTTCTTGACTAGTAATAAGTATGTCTATATAGCGGAAAAATAAAACTGTAATTGTTGTAACTTGTCACTGAATAGTAATTACACGTGCCATAATGATATCATGCCAATAATACCGATGATTTCTTTCAAATTGCCGTATCTCTATCTGCGATTATTTTGTAAATTTTTAAAAGCGTTCTTTAATACTAAGAAAGTTTTTTTTATCATTTGATTGCTACGATCATGATCAATCTTATTATCTTTTAACGTGCATTTCTCAAAACTTTTTGTTTTAGCCTTCGTCAGCAATGTACTGTTATTTTGTAATTTGTATTATATTAATTTTAATAAATAAATGTTTTTAGTTGCGTAGTATCGCCAACTTAAAAGTTAAGGCTAAAAATCTTACTCTTATGCTGAAAAGCTCAATAAAAATATTTTAAGAGAACCGATCAGACAAATTTGCAAAACATTTGATTTTAAACTCAATATAAGAAGCGACTTTTATCTTAGCTCCTTTTCTTATTTTCTCTGATTAGTACAATACTCATTGTTTAAGAATTGCGCTTTTATGTTTATACACTCAAGCAAAGTGTTTCTTGTTCAACGTGCGGAAAATACTGATTTTGAAATTAAGTTTGAAATCTGCAACTATACTTGTCTGCCTCTCTTAAGCTGCTTCGAATGTTTTTGATATAATGTGAGATGCATATTGTAGCTTAATTTCTGATCATTCAGCAAATGGTTGAAGTTTCAGTATTACTTGACAACAAATCTGTGTAGATGAAAGTTGACATTAAAAAAAAAATTTTTTTTGAAATACTAAGTATTTTTTACGTAATTAAGATGTAAAAAAAAAAACGAATAAAATAATTGTTTTGCATAGCATCAGTCCGAATAATTAATGCAAGACGATATTTTTTCCATCACCTGGGACTGATATAATTGTAAAAACTGAATTAAGCTACTTTTAGTAATTTTTAAAGTATCCTTGACTTTTTACAAGGCTACGAAAGATAAATGAACAAAGTTCAAAAAGGACAGAGGGAGGATCCAGAGAGGTATCATTTCGACAATCTTTAATTGAGTGTACGGCGATAGCACAGTCTTCCATTTGTTTTAGTCTTGTACTTATTATTTAATTAGTATACGCACGTAAATGTAGTCCAATTGACTTGCTCTTTGCCTCTCAAAAGCGTTCATCATATTAACATCGAAACCTATGATTCAAGACTGAGAAAAAAGCACACATAACCACGACAAAAACAAAAAAACTTTTAGTATATGTAAGGAGGTGCAACCGCTCCGAAAATTGTTATACGTAACTTCTTTATACTTAAGAAATGATTATAAGAAATCGATACAAAAATAAGCAGAACGTAGATAAGGGTAACATTGAAAAAAGAACTTTTAAATACTTTAATTTTTCTTATTTACGCACTCCTTACCTTTTTGAAATAGTGAATAATAGTAACGGAGGCAAGGGAGACTCATCTCTGAGGAAGGTGCGAACATAGTTGGAAAACATCAAATAAAATGGTGGTAAATGACCACGCAATCTAATAATTCGTACTAATATAATGCACGTCTGTGACTGTATGTAAGGTAAACGTTAGTGTATTGACGGTGTCACTAAACAAGTCGAATAGAGACAGTGAGAGAATGTGAGTGAGCATAAATGATCAGTGGTCCCAAACGTGTGCAAACTGCAGGCCTATTTATCAAGCTCTAGAAGAAAAGTTAAAAAAAATTTTTTTTTTATCTTCATTTTTTTAATTGTTCAGTGGTCCCAAACGTGTGCAAACTGCAGGCCTATTTATCAAGCTCTAGAAGAAAAGTTAAAAATCATTTTTTTTTTATCTTCATTATTATTATCATTATCATCATTATCATCATCATCATCATCATAATCATTATTATCATTATTATTATTATCATCATTATCATTATCATTATCATAATTTTAAGCATCATTATTATCATCATTATCATTATCATCTTTATCATTATCATCTACATTACTATTATCATAATCTGAAACCTTGCTGACTAACGATCTAGCTAGAGAGGTTTAAGATAATGGCGATGAAGATATATTGCGTGCCCTAAAACGAACAACAGATCGAATTGAGCTTGTTTCGCTTTTGGGCACGCCTGTATTATATGTAAAGTATGCCCGTTTGCTCGGCTGCGATGTACAGTGTTTTTTAAGTATCTAGTTTACATCATGTAATTGAGACAATGTAACTGCGCTAATAAGTGATCTGTATCAAATTTATTCTCGTATAGCTTGTAATCCTACTTATGTAGATGCTGAAAGTGATTCGTGTCAAAAAGTATGAATAAACCTAGAAATTTAAGAAAGCTGTTTCTGTAATTTATCACTTCAATTCCGTATGCCTTTATTTTTCCCTCATTAAACTTTGTGATGGGAAATATTTTATTTTAAATTTTTTTCCAGACGTTTTGTTTCTGTGGCCATTTTATAATGATAATTTTTTCACTGCAACTTTATTTTTTTTTTATTATAACTTTCTAAATACTATTTTTTGTTATTTATTTTATTACCGTTGAATTGATTTACTTTGCAGATTATACGTTCACAGATTTGTCAATTGATGTAGTAAATCATCATGCATGTCTTAATCTGGTAAGCCTTCTTCAGGATCTCGTTGGTCAGTCAACTATAGTTTGAAATGGCTTGGTGCTCAGGCTTGACTAAATCGAACACAACCAATGGCTCCTTTGCTTGGAGATAAAAGAGTTCTTTTACAAAAAAGATTTAAGGTATAAAGTTAGTAACGAATACCGTTTTTTTTGCACTAAATATTGGATACTATGACGTATTTTTCTAAAATAAGAGTGTTGACTGTATAAATTCCGAGATGAATCAATACATTTAATCGGGTGAATAATCCAATATTTAAGAGCCATCTTCACCCATGAAAGTGGATAAATATAGATGCATTTCTCAAATTATTAAGTGATACTGATCTAATTGATAGTGTAAGATAAACCGGTAAATACTGCATCACTTGTGTTACTAATTAGAGATTCTATTATGAAGTTCGTGGCGTCGCAGCGTCGGAGCAAGTTTCGTTTACATCGCACTAATACAGCTTTGGTAAGTACTACTCAATAGCCAAGTAGCTGATACCAGTTATATTTTTTGTACTTTGAGACTAAACATAATACTAATTGGCCATATATTAAATGTCGCATTAGTTTTTGTGTCTCTTATGGCCATTCGTTACAGTTACGGTTGTGAAAAATGGAGAATACTAATAATTATTATTTTTTTATTGTAAGGATTACCAGACATCCTAATTTTCCAGGACATGTCTTGATTTTGTCGTACCGGTCCTGATGTCCGAATTTTTTCCAAAATAAACGAACAATGTCCTGGTTTTAATAATACTAAAATATTTAGCAGAAAGTCTCGTTTTTCTACAACTAAAGCAATAAAAAAATATCCACATTTTTTCACGCAAAGAATAACGAAGTCAAAGATCATTCTAAAATCTGAAAGTTGGCGAACTTTTTGTTTCTTGATTTTTGGACAAAATGCTTCGTATAATGCTAATTTTATCATTAATTGAACCTCATTCTAAAAATGAACGCAAATTACAACTGTATGCAACCTCGTGTGTCAATTAAAAAATGTAACAAATCGGACTGTAATCAATTTTACAAATGCTCTCTGAAGCCGCAGAACTTTAAATAATTTCACTAAATAAGTAACTCAATATAGTATTGTTAGCTTGATTACAATTTCTCTGTGGATGAATTTTACGATGGTAAAATGTAATAAAAAAGGTACCTTAGCTGCACATGTGAATATATTTATTTTAGATAAATATCTAAAATAAATGAACGACGTTAAATGTGGAAAGCTTGGCTATATTAAACATAATAAAAAGCTGTTGTGGTCCTTCATAAACGATTTCATCACATGAAAAAAATAATCTTACTCTCATATTATTTTTAAATTTGACAAAACTCATCTCGAGTCTTTAAAAGTGAGTCAGCATCGAGAGCTTTCATATATATATATATATATATATGTAGATAAATTATTCAACCATTCAATGTTGAGTCCCTGGATTCGTTGTTAAGTTTTTGCTGCTTTTTGACTATTTCATTATCGGGCTCAATTACCATTTTTAAAGCCCTCTTTCCCGTGAAGACCTTCCGTTTTGGGTATACCATATCATTTATATTACCATTGTTATTTATTTGAGTAACAAACTTTGGTTGAGTATTAATTGTTGCGCATGGCGCAGTTAGAAAAGGCGTATAATTTAATGGTCCAAGCCCACCTCGATCGGGCTTGAGACACNAAAAAAAAAAAAAATTCACCTTTTTTTTATCTTCCACTCAAATACTAAGTCTTTGGATTAATTAAATACACCATAATTTAAATTAAAATAAATATTTTTATCAATAGGCAACATGCATCGAATACTGGCAGCATGATACAATTACTGACCATTAATTATGGGTACGTTTCAACTACCAGCCTCCTAATACTGTCAAATCTTATTTTGTCTAAAAAATCATATGTAATCCCAAGTCGTCAAATATTTTGATTGAATTTATAATAATAAACAATAAGAAAAGAAAAAAAAAACTGTATGACTGTAAATTAATGCTTTTTTCTCATTCAGCTTGTAAATCAGCATTTTAAGCTTGCCAATCTTTTAATTTTTTTTTATTTTTAGTAAAGCTCACTCTTTAAACTTATTTTTTTGTTCATTCTAACGTATCTTTTTTTGTTGTTGAATAAGTTTTGCTTTGTAATTTGCAATTCGTTCCGGTTGTTTCAAATAAGCCTGTTGTTGCTTCGGCAATTTATCATGTTTTTTTGAATACGAGTTTCATTTTGCTTTTCTAATCTTATCGATTTTTTTCTTCTGTTTCTTCAATTTTTATACTTTTTCCTTCTAGTTTTTTTTGATTCATTTTTTGCCACAAAAAGCCTGAAATAACTGGTGGAGTTTTATACTTAATTTTACATTTATTGCTTAATTTTAATGCATCCTTAGAAGGAGATAATCAGCAAGAGATTTTAATGGTTGATTAGTTTTTTTGTTTGTCTGACTTTAGGCTTCTTGAAGTGGACTTAAAACTGTTAACAAAGAAAGATTAAACTGGATAAATTATGTGGAAAGGTTTTTTTTTTTTGAGGCACCCAGCGTCAAGATCAAAAGATTAAACGTTTATAAACAATGTGATGTAACTAATATCGAGAGGTTATGTTGGATTTGCCAGTATTTGAAGCAGTGCCGTAATACCCATATCTACTCTATACATAAATAAGAGCAAAAGGACGCCACTAAGAGCAAAAAGAGAGCTGTGAGAGCAGTATGACCAAGAGTTAACTGAACAAGAACTACAGGAGCAACGTGATCGAGAGCAACCCTAGCAACGCAATTAGGAACACCACATTGAAATTTGAGTGAATGGAAGCTAAACGAGCAACAGCAATACATACAAAAAGTATGAGAGACATGTAATCTAGAGCTAAGAAGAGGTTACGATATACTTATAACAGGAAACAAGAGAAACATGTCATGCCACCAGCGGTAGTTAATAGAAACAACTATGTTAACCACGACTCAAGTTTTTCTATTTCATCATTCTATTGAATCATACATTGAATCTTTTCTCGTACATCAATTATTGTTTGTTTTCAAAGACTATTAAGTAAAATTTGGTATAATTAGCCCTATTTACGTATTATAATTTCATTTGCGTTTTGCGTAATAACGAAATAATGAATATTTTTTTTCTTTTTCGGACAACATAAATAAAAATAGTATATGAAAACTGGCAATTTGCCAGATTACGAATGTCATAAATGTGATGTGCACTACGCTTCGAAGCCCCAAAAAAGGAATTAGCACTTTGTCTGATTTAATAGTACATTACGCCACTAGAGCGCAAAGTGTCACTTTGCGCCCGCGGGCGAACTTTGCGCCCGCCGACTACTTTGGGCCCGTGGGCAGAAAAGTACTTTGCGCCCTAGGGCCCAAAGTAGTCGAAGGGCGCAAAGTTCGCCCAAGGGTGCAAAGGCTTGCGCTCGAGTAGCGTATATTATTTTTCTCCTTAAGGGTGCAAAGTGAGGATATTAACTCTACATGTTCAATAAAAAAATTAATTAAAGTTTATAACCCTCAAATTAGTATGCAAGCATTGCCATATATATGCTAACTCCAGTAGCTATATGTTGTAAGGCTGCGTACAGACGCAACGCCAATACTTTTTACAATCTATTTGAATACGCGAGTGCGAGAGAGAGAGAGGGCGAAGAGATGACGGATCGCTCACCCTCTCTCTCGCACCCATGCATTCAAATAGATTGCGTGCAGATTGATAATTAATATTGCCGTTGTGTCTGATCGCAGCCTAGGCTGCCGATATTGCTGCTTTGCGTTATGTCCATTGCAAAAAACCATGCTTTTTTTAGAGTCTATAATATAAAATTTACGATCTGCCTGCCAATGTAGTGGTATGTATGTGTATACTGGCACTAGTAATATTAAATGGTCTTCAGTCTCGACGGTAACAGAGTTACTAATATTCGATATTGAGTTGATATATGTGCATACATTTTTTTTTCAAATATAAGTGTGCTGACTTCAAAGATGGTAGCATTAAATTGTTTTTAACTAAGGGGAATAAAGGTATGTTTCGTGAGACAGGTTGTGCGGGGTCCAGGGGCGGCAGCCCCTGGTAGGTGTCCAGGGGGCGAAGCCCCCAGTTGGGGGAGTACGGGGGGGCAAAGCCCCCCCAACTACAAAA
>NW_019380086.1:485127-508503 GCF_000648655.2 Copidosoma floridanum | reverse complement strand
AAATAATGTGAAAAAAGCCCATTTTATGCACACTAGTATAGAAAAAGTATGAATTATGGTGTACAAAGAATTGTGATTACTTTGCGCCCGGCGGGCAGAAAAGTTCCACTTTGGGCCCATGACGCATGCACGAAAAGTACTTTGGGCCCTCACTTTGCGCCCGATAGGGAGAAATAGTAGTTTTCCTACGAGTTTGAAGAGTCTCTGTTTGCGAACCGAGACGTTTGCGGCCCGAGCCGAAGGCGAGGGACGTAACGAGGTTCGTAAAGGAGAGTTTTCGAACGAGTTCCAGAAAACTGCTTTTTCGCCCGAGGAAGTAACAGCCTCCCAAAACCACCCGAGGGCGGAAAAATAATTAATTTCTTTGACATTATTCATCTTCCATGCTAATTTATTAAATTACGAGAAATATAGTTGTAAATACATTCACGAATACAACATTCTGTACTTTTGCGTATTCAATTGTTATTAATAAAATGAATCTCCAAATAAAATCATTTTTAACTTATTGTAGATCATTTGCGATTTATCCGTGATTTTAATGTTTAATCTCTTGATGGTTTCTGATAAAGTCTAATAAGATATTATTTTTGTTGGTTTCTTCAGAACCATACACCGTTATAGACAAGTGTACCTCTGAAAATATATTTCAAGTAAATTAAATGTCAAAAGATCCCATAATATCCCAATCTATTGATAATTTGTATATACAATGTAATCTCCATCTTCTCTATTTTTTCTCGAATTTCAAGACAATTTTTCCTACTATTTCTCTAATAAGTTTTACAAAAATCACATTTTTTTGTTTGAATCGTAATTCCAATGTGTTAAACCTTTTTTTGACTTTGTTGCCCGAGATAAACAACATTTTTACTGCAGCTTATGCTTGATCTATTAATGACTCATAAAGTAGCATTACATTCATCCTTCCAGATTATTCGTTTAATTCTGTCGACAATTCAAAGTCTTTTTCAAAATTCATCTGGTCAAAAGAATTACCTGAAAGCTGACAATTTTTAGATGAGATTTAGTTATAAAATCGCGATTTTTATAATTATCCTTCGATTCGTTATTCGTTATTTAATGAAAAATTGAAATTGTTAATGTAATGATCAATTTTCAAATAACGAGTCTAACTTTATTTGAAAGTAAACTGATTTATTTGCAATTAACAAAATGCGATTTAACTGTTCAAAAATCTTCATTAACATACACTTCTTTTATGTACAGGATATTATAATACTAAATAAGCAGTGCTATTAAAAGTATCACAAAAACAATATTAAAATAAAAACACTTATTGTAATGAATACCTAAAAAAAAAACATTAATATTAACAGAGTTTTAGTAATCCAGTTATAAATTTTTGCGTTTTAACACTTCAAAAATAATTTGAATATAAATTAACATATTTTTATAATTTATTACGTACAAAAGTATATACATAAGATAGACATATCATAAGAAAAATAATTTATCCCAAGTAAAAGATAATTCATAATGTAATTTGGCCATTTCACGAAAAACGCTACACTGAAACAATGGGAAATGTAATTTCGAAATTTTTGTGAGTGAAAATTACAAAATTATTTATATGTAAAATACGTTTGAGTCATTACTTTTGGTAACATCCCAAACTTGTGTATAGGTTTTCTTAGAATTCATGGTCAGCTCAATATGTGTGACTACTTAAACTTTGCACCACCATTGAAGCTTTCAGTCTCCACTGCAAGGTGTCCATAACCTTTTTTTTCTGCAAGTGCATGGAAATTGTTTCGATTACTAAACAAGCGCGATCAGCTTCCTATGAGAACTAATGAGCGCATCGATACTCTCTCTACAGCCAAGTGTTCCTTAAACATTTCTTGGTAACAGTCAGCTCTTTTTAGAGTCAATACACTACCGCAATAGACCATAGCACCGCACTTGCATGCACTGAAGCCAAGATCGAAGAAAAAGCAGAATCCTGTGAAAAAGGAGATTCCTCTCTGCTGTTAACCCCAATCAAGGTACCTTAAATGGACAAATTCAGGAAGTCCCTGAAATAGAACAATGATCCATCAGCCTCTGAGGCAGAGAACACGAAAAACGAGTCAAGCACGATAACTGATGGTGAAGACTCTCATTACGACTTTAAGAACTCATCTCTGTCAAAAGCAGACTATGACAGTGATGCGATAGAAGTAGAAGAAGTCCAGAAGAAACAATTTATCATTTCAAAGCTAAGAAAGTGCGCTAATACAAAAAACTATATTAAAGTCAACGCCAACATTAAAGTAAAGATAAGCTTCAGGTACGGTTTCCTAATTAATAAAAATAAATACGATCTGGAACCCTCCAAGAACCTCACCACATCTCTCAAGATTTATTTTAAGAAGTAAATCCAAAAAATATTGTATCATAGACTTCGCAATAACAAAAAAACTTTAAGAACCCCTTCCCAGGAAATGTGGCTCAAAAACTTGACTCTAATCAATTTAAGGACTGTCTCCAACTTAAAATTCTCAAAACCTTTGAATTAAACAATACAGAACAAATAGATGACACCATTATACACATTACGGACTCAAAACTACAATAGAAATCTTGACCCCTAATACATATAATTAATAAAATTAGAGAGTAAAACATACTAAGTGTAGTAAACCACAGCGGTCCGCATCCGGCAAGACAGAACAAAATTAATAAACTTATATGCGAAATTAGTATTGCATTCTTTAAATTTAAATGTGATTTCTGGTGCAAGACAGTAAAAAAAAGAAATAAGAGATGATTCTCGATAGCTCCTGACTAAAGTGCTATCAAACAAGCACACCACAGTCCCACCCCATGACGACCACAACAACGGATTAAAATTTTTCCCCTGGAATACATAGCCAAAGCGCGGTGTTAAGCGACAAGTGGTGCCACCCTAATGATTCACTTACTGCAGTATATAGTTCAAACTGTATGAGCGTGAATGGAGTCAAAACACGAATTAGGTATTTCATAAGTTCATTTAATTTATTCAATTGTGTCGGTGAAGGATAAATACATCAAAGGACGAAATATAGCAAATACAAAGCACATTTTTTACTGTGCCATAAAATTAAAAACGTCGTTATAAAAAAATGTGGTCTGTTTACGTTTGAAATCGAATCACTTGTTTGAAAAACCATATGAGCTGGAGACTAAAATGAGCCCTAAGGTAAAAGCACCAGTACGTGAACACTTTTTCCATAAAGTCTTTGTTTTCTCATTTTTATTGAATTTCTGCATAACAACAAAACAACATGCATAACAACAAAACAGTCATTGCGCCAGTAAGCTTATATTTTTTCCTTTAAAAAAAAACAAAAAAGTTTTTCTAGGTCATGTGTACAATTAATAAATTAATTTTAAAGTTTTTTTACCAATGACCCAGTAGATGAACAGCGTGTTCAGGTATTGGTACCGATACGTATTTTTGACCGAGTACTTGAACATCCCATGTTAATTAAATGGGAGAGAGGTTATGTTAGCTGCCTTCTACTGATTTCTATTTTTGTTATGTATTGCAAATAACCAAATCGAAAAATTTCTTTCTAATTTTATTGGTAACATATTATGAAAACTATAACGACTGGCTTGACGTACTATTATGATTGATTAACAGTGATTTCAATCGTTTTTATGTGTTCGAGTACTGGGCATAGGTAAAACCTAACGGTACCAGTACCTGAACAGTCTCACAAGCGACCTCATACAAGTTGCACGAATAAATAATTTTTTTCTCGTTGAGTATAAAGACTTACTGAAATATAAATTTCGTTTTATTTAAAGAACGATCAAAGGATATCAGAAACATTTTTTTTTATCCACTTAAATTAAAAATAGTTTATTCAAGCTGTCCAATCTACTGGTGCAATTTTAAAAAGTGTTCACATACTGGTGCTTTTACCTAAGCTCTGAGAGAAAATAATTGTATTACTGTAGCTGTCCTTATCCAACTGATTCTGGAGGAAGCTGTAAGCATACTATAGGCGTCTTAGTACATTTTTAAGGTATGTAGGTTATACAATGTGAACAATATCTGACCCTGAAGGACAGTAATTTTCACTTAAGATATACCGTACATTATAATCAAACTACTTCAAAAGTGGTTGTTTTTTCCTGAAATGTTCCCTGCAAACAAATTTTGATGTGTGACTTTTTGGTTATGTTACATGCCTTGATCTAGTATTTTCGAATATAGTATTATTATTATTCGGTATGCTATAAAAAATGATTTCATTTACACTTAAATTGTTATCGCAGCCAGACATACTACAAAGGAAGCGCTGGGGCTTTTGCTTACTTTATTTCAAAACGATAAAATTGGTGCTTTGTTTACTGTTCGCCACCAATACTGTTTGAACTACATACTTAGTAGTAGAATTGGTTCAGCTCCAATCATCAGGGTGGCGCTACTTAACGCTTAACACCACGAATTGCCTTGCAAAAAACTTCTTAAAGACATTAACTCCACACAAAAACCCCTCTAATCCGTATTTTACCGTAGAAACCTCGTACACTGTTCTCTTAGCACGAATGATCTCATCGAAATCCCTGATACCTACAAACTTGAAGACGGACGGACCAAATGCCATTGGTGTAAATGCCGATGGCCATGTAGCTAGCTAACCTTTCCCGTCTTCAACCCTTCCTGTCATGTCAACAGCCTATTGAGCGAAAGCTTAGGCCTTAATATAAAAATTACTCCTACGCCGCCTTCAACGTAACAATTTTATCAAATCACTTTGTACAATACTTAGTCGTTTCCATTTTGGACAAATCTTACGAAACAAAAGTAATTAATTATCAAAAAGAACATGAATAGTATAAACTTGTATCAGTAAGAAATACTAACTAACATTATATTTTTTTGTCAGTTGAATGATATCAGACGCATTACAAAGTAATAGATAGTACGACATGGTATTACATAAAACGAGGCAGATAAGGCTGGCGTTAGTAGAATACATCTAACTTTTAACGTTTTATTTGTTTATTTTTTTTAATTCATCATCGCCCCCTAAGGGGCTCAGACATGGCTAATTTGACACAATAATAGTACATTACGATACTAGTACGCAAGGAAGGCGATTGACGCACGCGTGTGTCAATCACCTAACCTCTCGCACATGTGGTATATACAACTTTTTGACACATCGTGCGCGGGGAGCGAGATTGTGAGCCATCTGATGTAGCCATATGTTGTTTTAATCAACAGTAGGTAAGAAACGGTAGGTAAAAACGGTAGGTTTATTGAAGCCCAAATCCCATCTAGAAAAAAACATCATTTCTTACTGAAAATTTCGGTCCAGAATGGGATTTGAACCCCGGCCGTCAAGATCTGTAGGCAGACACGCTACCGACAGAACCATCATGTGGCTTAATTGGACGTATTATATTATTAAAGTAAAGGCTAACGGTCCTATCTGAAAAAAAAACGATGGGTCAAGTGATGAAGCCTGTTTATTCGTCGTGTGACTGGCTGAGACTGATCAAGCGCGGGTAGATTTGAAAATGAGATTTTGAAAAATCAGTGAAAAGTCATTTTAATTTGTAAGTTAATAAATATTACATGATATTACGTGTTACGACAAAGATATAATTATTGTATTTTTTTTAAATACAGATAATAAATATTTGATTAAATTTTGGGGGTTGACGCGTGGAGCGCGTAGGGGGCGCAGCCCCCTAGTATAGATAATTTCCTATTCAATTGAAGTTAAGTTCATAGTTTAATGTTACTTTAGTGATATGCCGTTAATGCAAAGAAATATAATTATTCAAAAGTACAGCTATTTCAAAAATCAGAAGAAATTCTGCTTGGTGTAGTAGAAGGCATCTTATAAATGAGACTCTTCATCACTTATTACAAGTATTATTTAACGTTTTATTTACTTTTTTTTAAAGTTTAATTAAATTTCGACCTTAATTCTCCTTTTTTTTTTATTGTTCGAATTAGAGAAGAAAAGAGTGTGAACAAGTTTATTTTTAATCATTTTATCAGAGAGTTTTTCAAAATACCTAGTCTTTATTTTGGAAAAAGCGTGCAAAAAAACACATTAACCAGCTCTTACAGAAATGACTACTAAATATTAAAAATACTAACATTTCAATGAATCTACTAAAAAGACAATTTCTCTGCTGCGTAGGGAAAAAAATAAATGAAATGTAGTCTCTGTCAGTTACAAAGAATGTAAAGCTTAATGAATTTTCCAAATCCACATTTTAATTTTCCAAATTAAAATGTGATTATTGACATAAAAAAGAAAATAATAAAAAAAAATGTTGGGGTCCCGATAAGAACATAAATATTATAAGCTTTACGTATTGGTAAGAAAAATTTACTAACACTTTCATGTTTTATCGGTCGAATGACATAAAACGCATTTTAAAGTAATTACTTGTATAATTAGGTATTCCAAAAAATTAGTCAGATTAGGCTGGTTTTAGTGGAATGCATCTGACTTTTGACGTTTCAAATTATCAAAATAAAGATTACGCTACGAGTCATTTTTTTATTTTTTTTTATTTATTAAATACACATTTTTTAAGATTTTGAGAAATATAAAAATAAAAATTTTTGAAATGCCTAGAAAAGTTTAATGAAAGTACTATATCTCTTATAATAACAGAATAAAATACGGCCTAACATTTCATTAAGACTAATTGACCAATAATGAATAAGTACGTAAGCATGGACAATTTGCTATATTGAAGAAGATGGACCATTTGAGATATTTTCTTCTTAATCAGTAACGAGAAATAAGAGACACTACTAATTTTTTTCCTCTATCATAAATATTTGGATTGTTTTTTTGTGCAAAACATTTGTTTGCTATGGAAAATTAAGTGTAACAAATTCTTAAGTTATAAATATCAAACATAACTGCTACTTGGGATTTGAAAAATTAATTTAAAAATAGTTTTATTCATTTTCTACAAAAAGATTTAAAAAATTGTATTCTTGGCCAGTAAAAAAATAGATTTCGGGTAGTAAATCACTTATAATTCGTTACTACACTTTACTGTGTTTCATCGGTATACTTCAATGTTGTTTTAGAGATGTGATATCCCATATCATATACTTAATATTTATTACTTCAAAAAAATGAGTTGCGTTTTTAAATTATAAAAAGCAAAAGCTTAGAGATCTTGAACCATCGAGCGGTGCACCTGCTTGTGCAATCGCGTGACATATATTTTACTTCTTTCGAAACAAACTACCGTCACAAAACTCGAACTACGCGTGCAACCTCAAACAATCTTATAAAACGCTCATCTTACAAAATCGATTCACACAAGTACACCAAATAATGTGATTAATCAACAACTTTAACATTCTTTACTGCGGATGTACACAAGAAATATCATACACAATTTCGACAGAAACTTTTACTTAATATAAAGTTCGAGAGATCAGCAGTTTAAACCATCAATTACTGTGAAATTATTGCACCACACCTATGCTCGTGTCAATCGAAAGTAATTAGATAATCCTCTGATTGGTCGTTCGGATCCTCAACTTGACGCGTCCTCCTTACGCACGAGTATAATAACTCCTCGCACATAACAATATTCACCTTTTCTCTTTCATCAAGTGCTCCAAAGTAACTATAAAAGTCGGAGAGTGAGTTCTGTTGCGTATTTTAAGCGGATGTAAGGCTTAGTTCGGTGATGAAGCTACGTATTAAAAGCGTGCATTTCAAGCAAATGTAAGACTAAGTCTTGATTCTTGATTCTTTAGATGGCTATCAGGTAACACACAGGACTCCAAAATGCCAAAGTAAGACTTAGTTTGGTGACTAAGCTGTAGCAAATATGCTTGCCCGGGCAAAAATGTATATCTATAAATATAGTTATTACAAACAGCTGTTTTGACAGCTGTACATACAGCTATAACTACCTATATTATAGCTGTAATCAGGTGTATGAATAAGGTGTACGTAAACATTTATTTACAGGTATAACTATAGGTATAAATTATACCTATGAATTTTGCTCAGATTTTGCATAAAAGTTGGTTTGAAATCGGATTTTTTTGACGGTTTATCAGATAGTACTAGTGCTATCATCCGTATAATAAATTAAAAACTGAGGGCCTGAAGTATTTTTGAATTAATAGAAAAAAAACAAAAATCTTAAACAATATTTTGAGTTTCTTAAAAACTGTTCAACAATACTTCAGACCCCCAGTTTTTATGTTATCATACGGATGATAGCACTAGTATTGTCTGATAAACCTTCAAAAAATCCGATTTTAAACCAACTTTTATTCAGAATCTGAGAAAAATTCATGGCTATAATTTATACCTATAGTTATGCCTGTAAATAAACGTTTACGTACACCTTATTCATACACCTGATTATAGCTATAATATAGGTAGTTATAGCTGTATGTACAGCTGTCAAAACAGCTGTTTGTAATAGCAATATTTACAGCTATAAATTTTTGTCCGGGCCACTGTAAACTCCCCTAAAAAGTGAATTAAGGAGGAGTAAGAAAGAAAGGACCGTCGACTTTGGTTCCAACGTTAAAAGCAGAAGCCTAATTATTCTCATCGCCACGAGTACTCTCGTGTAGGATTAGGAACATCGTTGCGGTCAACCTTGTAAGGTCTTGCGACTGCGTCCGCGCAAGCAGCGGCTAACCCACGATCATAGAAGTTAGTTAAGTTAAGGAAACTATAAATTGTATAACATTGTAAATGCGAATTTCAAACTTTATTATTGATACTATTTGTAAAATTAACTATTTCTGGCTTTTCTAAATTTATTAAATCAGCAGATAAGACATAACTTGGTTGTTGATTAAATTAATTTTCTTAATTTCAAAACATTCCAATTACTAAACAACATAAAACATTTTAAGATCTAATAATTCTAGTTGATTGAAACATAATGTTCTTACTTTAATGAATAAATTGAATATCGAGGAAAAATAAAATAGACACTGTATGACAGAGATACAAGGACGTGAGATAAAAAGACGAATAAGATACGCTACTACCGTATGACATGACATAAACTCTAATAGTAAGTCAACGCCAGTTCAGCGTACACCACTCCATATACATTTCGCTCGGTGAAACCTAACACCACAGTGCCGAGTTAACGATTTCAAAGAAAAGTATACTATAAGTAAAAGCAAATAAGGCCTTTGAGCCGATGGCTGGTTCCTGACAAACAAAAATTAAATTTATTTGTTTGTAGAACGAATCAACGAGTTCTGCCCTTCACTTATAGAAGTTCGGACATAACATACATAAATTTACTGTTTTCAATGTTCAAATATTTTTGTTACCTACATTTCTCTCATTTTTTTTTTTTTTAATTAGCTTAGATAGTTAAAAAGTTAATTTTCGTGTATTTTATAACACTATTTTTTAATGCACTTAGTCAATTTCATTTCAGACAAAGCGCAATTGTTATGAAAAAATACATTAAATGGCTTGTATAGTAACGACTATTGAATAGTAAAGGTATTTACAATTCGATAAATCCGTTGAAAGGACAGTTACTTGGCTGCTTTGGAAAAAAATGAATAAAATGTTGTCTCGAAAAGATAGAAAGAGTGTCAAGCTTAATTAACTTCGAAAAACAGTTTACACATACTTTAATGTTTTATCAGTGACATAAAGACTAACGAATTATAATGTGTAATTATCATCACAAAAAATAAATAAAAAAAAAAAAAAACGAAAGTGAATTCCTGATGAGAGAATAAATATTATAAGCTTGATGTATAACTAATATTAACTAAAACTCCAATGTTTTTCCGGTTGAATGACATCAGACGCATTACAAAGTAATTACTGGTATGATTAGGGTTTCCAAAAATTTAGGTAGATAAGGCTGCTTTTAGTAGAATACATATGACTTTTGACGTTATCAATTATTTAAATAAAGAATAACGCTGTAATTCATTTTCTATTTTTTCGAATTTAAGTAAACAGTTTTTAAGATTCTGAGAAACATAAAAAAAAAAGAAAACTGTATGAAATGTATAGAAAACTATGATGAAAGTACTGTATCTTTAGTAATTAAAAAATAGAATACAGTGCATTATTTTATCAAGAATAATTACCTATTAATAAATAAGTATATTAGGCACGAACAATTTTTAATATTTTAAAAAATGATTCATTGGAAATTGTTTTTCTTGAATTGTTAAACAAAAATTAGAAATACTACTCTATTTTTTCCTTTATCATAAATATTTAGATCATTTCTTTGTGAAAAATTTTTGTTTTTTGTCAAAAAATTGGTGTAACAACTTTTGAGTTGTAAATGTCGAACATAACTGTAGTATTGCGTAGGATTCTATGGTTTTGGGGTGCGCATGAAGTGAATACTCGAGGAACTAGTACTTATCAACGTCTTTATTTATGCAAAACGAGAGAAGAGCGCATCGCGTGTGTACGACCTTCGTTCTTGCCGGTTTCAGCCAGAGAGCCCTCCCTTCAGCATTCTATCTACTTAAGCCTCCGCTCTCTTTTGTTACATCCCAAGTTGATACGAATTATATTATAACTAAAAACTATCCATCTGTCGAAATTCAGATAACACGTATTGTTAATATAAAGCAAGCTCATTTGACAAGAGGAGCTCTTACGACATTTATGTGTGCGCGTGTGTATATTAGCTTTAAGGTGAATGCTTCATAATATGCTGACA
The DNA here is from genome assembly GCF_000648655.2 of Copidosoma floridanum. The sequence continues at coordinate 497,817 of NW_019380086.1, read as the reverse complement.
TAGAATACAGCCAGCCTCGTTGTAAAAATGCATGTGTGTATAAATAAATAGTTACTTGCTCATTAATTGTTCAATTCTACTAATGTATACTAATTTAAAATTTATAATTCAAACATTACTTCATTATATTCAAAACTGATTGTAAAATTCTCAGAAGGATGAATTTCAAAATTTGTAAACTTACTGTCACAAATGAACTTTGATGTGGCGTTTTTATATTGCTAACGCGAGCTTTCATCATTACTGACTCAAAAACTCCTAATATGTAAAATCATAACATGTAACATCATCGTGCAACTGTCAACGCAATCTGCAAGTACATCGCTTATTGGTTGACCTAATTCAATCAAAGGCCTCTTTTACTCGCTCTGATGCTATAAAAACGCACCATCAAGAGGAAAAATTTCTCTATTAACGTCTGTCACCTGCCCTCTAAAGTTTTAGTCAACTCTTGACTCTCGCGACCCGAAAGTACCTTATACACGTAAGGCATAACGTGTTGGCTGAGGCAACTCAAGTGCGTATCGAGAACATCAATAGTATCGGACTACGATAAGGAGCGAGGTACAGCAAAGGAGGCCCGTGGAAAGTGGTTTCGGCGATAGCAGAGAAAGTAGAAATCGAAACATCCTACTGGCCTCGAACTCGTTCGTGTAGTTTAAGGAAACATTGTCGGTTACAGCACGAAATATTAGAGAACTCTAAAGCAGCAGTAACAATAATCAGTGATAGATGTAAGTAAATTATCAGTAATAAAATTTGTGCTGAACCTTCTTAAAGTGACCTGATTAAATTGTATTTAAAAAAACAAATTATTATTAAATTGCTTCAATAAATAAATAGATTGATTAATTATATTATTTAAATAAAGATTAGTATTCAATTGAAAAGAACACATAAAGTACTCGAGCTGAATTCTAAGAGACCCACGAATGACACTTAAATAAAACAGTTAGGACCATGCTCTAAACAAGTCCGGTCATAACATCCTTTTTTCACATAAGAATGTTTGCATAAGTCACCATTAATANATGATTACATGCATCAATTAAATATATATCCTACCTCACGAAGCTCTTCGATGATTGATATAATTTTATTGTCATGACTTGTATTTCCTGCCGACTTTTCAGCTATTTATAAGCGTAAACAATCTACTGAATCATTAGGATCACCCCAGTGCGTATAATCTACTTGTTGCATTATTCGAGCAGTTTTATGAAGAAGTAGTAACGATCTACTTTTTTTACGAACCGTGAGATCGAACATTGAAACAATCATTTTATTAAACTTATTACTACTATGGGTTCGTATAGCTTCGTTTTTTTGAAACCCTTTTTTGTGAACATTTGAAATTTTTATGATATGTAGTATTTTTTTAAATTCTGCTGTGTCAACGGAGATTCATTAGGATGCTTTTTGATAAGTAGCTCCATTATTCCTGGAATAATTGGGTAATTTGAATCATTCCCTTTGATATGATTATTTTCAAAGTCTATTTGCGAATCACCAAGCTTGTACATCTCATTTTCTTTTCGTACTCCATACTTTAAATCTAATAAATCTTTCTGATTCTGATCAAGTATTTATAAATAAAAATTATTTGATGAATTCTTACTGATTTAAACAGAATTATGAGATTGATGTTGAATAGTATAATTTAAATCAGTATTATCACTTTTACTAATGGCAGACTCGAATGTTAAATTATGATCACCGAATTTTTCTCTGTTTTTTTTGTTGATTCACTTTATCAACTTTATTACTTTCTTCATCGATTTTATTATAAAAATAATTGTTAGTAATATAATTATTACTATTTTTTTTTGTGATTTTTTGTTTCGGTGACAATTTTCCATTGAAGGGTCTGTTATTGGTTTGAAAGTTTCACTAAGTACTTTTTCAGCCTCATTTATTCCAAAGTTCAACAGTCTGTACTTTTCTTGAACCGACTCTCGCGCCTTCACTAACTGGCGTAAAACGTCTTTCTCTTGTTGATACATGATGATGATCCAATGTCTTGCAACACAGTATAAAGATTGCGCTAGGTATGTCCTAAATGTATGGCAAAATTATTAAAGACTTTTCTGCAATAGCCATTATTTATTTGCCTATCCTTGTTCATAATGACGAATCTATGTTTATTACCATTGCAACAATTAGAGCATACATTTTAAAATTGAATGTATGGCATGTCTGAGTTTACATGATCATCATACACATGCTTCAAATTACCTTTATCTTGACGAAATAAAACTAAAAAGTTGACATTATCCCTTACGAGATGCTTTGTCACTTGAGCATATGACTGGCAAAGATAGAAGCATTCAACATTTTTGTGTCTACCCATGCAGAAGAAGGCCTTTACATTATCTTGTTTTTCACAGGCTATATCATCAAAAATCATTACAGAATTCGGTAAAGCATTATCTGGTGAGACTACAGTTTCGTGTTCACGGAAAGGTAAGTATTTCACATACTTTATAGGCTCCAATAGTTCTTTTAAAAACTTGTATTTTGGTTGATGTAGCGATTTTGAATTAACGTACACATTTTCAAACTTAACTCCATTGGAATGCACGATTAGAGCTAATAAGCTATTAGTTTTACCACAATTAGATGGACCACAAAATACTGCGCGAATACTGTCAGGGAGAAGTTCGCCATGTCGATTTGAATGCTTTTCTTGTTTTACAATAGCGTCAAAATTAGGAACTTGCAATTTTATGGATTGCTCTTTGAACTCCATATCTATACTGTATGAATAATCAGTTAAAACTAATCTTTTAATAAAATAGTACAATGCTTGCATGGTTTGAGCTTTTTATTTGTCAATAAATTTGTCTACTATAAACACATTCATTTTCTTGAACGCTTAGTCATAATCCAACCTCTGAAGGCGATCTAGGGGTAAATCCGCTGGACGCAGCGTGCAAAGAGCATGATATAGCGCACTCAAAAAATCGACTAGATTTGAAAGCCAGACACGAAGCAGATAAAATTTTAGCTAAGAAAGCTTGGCAAAGAGTTAAAGCTTTAGATTCAAGTATTGGTGAAAGAGCAGCAGCTGCCCTAGTGACTGGCGCTATGAAAGTTAAAAATAAATTTGATATTGGGTTGGAGCAAGAGAAAAAATAGAGTATTAAAAAAAAGGAAAAGAAGGATGGGTAGGTCAAAGAAAAAACAATGTAGTGCTTTAAGTGCAGTTATTAAGGCTGCCTCGTAAGACTTGAATACTAAAAGCAAAAGTGCTCGAGATGTCATTAGTAGTGTTTTGAAAGGTGCTCGTAGTGCAGTTAAAAAATCAGGAGGTAAAAAGTATGTTACGATTCCGCGCATCTTAAGCCTTCCTACTCAGATTGGTGGAGCTTTACATTGGATTCCCTTGTTTGCTGGTTTGAGTGCAACCGGTGCTATAGCCAATGGAATAGCTGGAATTGTAAAAAGCATAAATGCTGCTAAGTCAGCTAAAAAGCAGCTAGCAGAAAGTCAGAGACAAAATCAAATCATGGAAGCATCGCCCTTGGAAAAGGTCTTTATCTCAAACCACATAAAACTGGATTAGGAGTCTATTTAAAGCCTTACGCTGGAAAAGTAAGTTCTTGGCTTAGTAGAACATTTGTCATTTAACTCGATCCCAAATATTGATGAAAATTGTAATAAATTTTGTGTCAGCAATCAAGTTATTGTATTACCAACAGGCAGTTATGAGACTGTAGATATTAGATTATTCTTGATTGAGGTATTACAACCTTGCAACGTAACTCTCGATATCAAGCCAAACAATAATACGCTTCAAAGTGTCATCAAGTGCAGTCATACTATTGATTTTAGACCTAAAGATTCAGTAGGCCGTCTATTAGGTTTTACTCAGAGAGTTCTAAAAAATAATACCACTCATATTTCAGACTTACCTGTAGCTATTCTAAAAATAAACGCATTAAGAGTTGAATGTAACGTGACAAGTGGAGCTTACATAAACAGTCACAAAGTATACATGATTCATGAATTTTTTCCCACTGTACCACACGGATATAAAATTATTGAAGTTCCTTCACAAATTATTCATTTACCGATCATTGGACGTATCATTGATCATATACAACTACGCATTGTAGATCAGAATTTTGATTTAGTAAATTTTCGTGGAGAAGTCAACTGATGAAAAATTGGCTATTGCTTTATCCTGATCCAAACAAATCTATGATAAATGCTGGTTGGCTTAGCGTTGGAGAAGAAGAAGATGATAGTCTTACTAATAATAACGATTACTTTGACATTATACTTCCACTCAATATGATTTTAGGTTTTGCTAAAGACTATCGTAAGATAGTCGTTAATGTAAAACATGAGCTTATACTTAGAAGATCAAGAAATGATATAAATTGTGTGTTCCAAACTCCGTTCAATGTCAATGCCGCTGATCCTGCAGCTGCAACAACTTGGGAAGACTTTAAAATAGTAATATTGAAGCTTGAATGGCTTATGTTCTATGTGACCATGTCAGAATATTCTCATAAAATTCGTTTATTAAATTATCTACAAAAAGATAAGTTTACATCTATGAGTTTTCGAACTTGGCAATTATATGAGTATCCCCTCTTACCTACCACATCAAAACATATTTGGACAGTTAAGACATCTAACCAGTTGGAAAAGCCGCGTTATGTTATTTTAGCCTTTCGAACAAACTGAGAAAATCAGAAAAATGTAAGCGCTAGTATGTTTGATCACTGCAATATAAAAAATGTGAAACTCTATTTTAATTCACAACATTATCCTTATGGTAATCTTAATCTCGATGTAACACCAGTATGCATAGCTATATAATATGTATACTAATTTTTCAAATTCATATTATGGCAAATATTGTACGCCTTCATTAGGTAAACATCACTTTCTCAATCGAATACTTTTAATCGTCCTCGATTGTTCCAAACAAAACGAGACTTTAAAAAATGCTCCAGTAAATGTAAGACTAGAATTTGAGTCGCATAACAATTTTCCTGCCAATACATCAGCTTATTGCTTAATTTTACATGATCGTATCGTTCAGTATAGTCCAATGAGTGGGGATATCAAGAAACTCATGTAAAACTATATAAACCCGATTTATGGGCTCTGCGAGCATCAGTTTATTCTCAGCTATTATGGATAAAGGCCGGAGCAACAGCTGGAGTAAAGAAGAGGCAGAAAATAATCGACGACAAGAAGAGTGGGAAAAATCTATGAAGAGAAACGAGTAGAAGAAAGATGTGAAGGTTGAAAAAACAAAATCTGTGGGAAAATCGAAAGATAAAGACTGTGTAATTGTTTGAAAAATCAATTTGTTTAATAAGTCTTTAATCAATATGTCGCGTAAACCAAGTACAAGGAATTTTACTACTAATGTTAAGTATCAAAAACTTTCAACTAAGGACGATGATGATGAAAACAAGAAATCTTTGCTGAAAATCTTCATTGATAAGTATTCAACCAACAAAGGATCTTGTCCTAGAAATGAAGGTTATGAAAAGATAAGAAAACAAAACTAAATATCATAATAGTGAAGAAAATGGAGTATTTTGTGGACATGCAAGGTTTCAAGAAACCAGGTAATGATTATGTGCTCAAGGAATTGGCTATCCTTCCGCTTAGTGTCACCGATGCAGAAGCACAAGTATTTCTTTTTAAAGCACCCTTTAGCTGTCGAAAATTGCCACCAAAGTATAAACATAAAAATTTATACCTTGAACATTACTATCATAGACTTAGCTGGGACTCGGAAAAAATTAAGTACACACAATTAGAAATTATTCTATAGAATTCCGTATACGGGAGAATCTTGAAAATGCTTCGAAGATACTTGTTTTTAAAGATCTGAAACAAAAGTGGCTTGAAAGATTTGGCTTTAAAGTCACTGATATGACAGACTATCCACCGTTTAAACTTCCAAGATTAGTTACTACTTGTGCTCATCACAACGGTGCTTACAGATCCATGTGTGCTCTTCATAATGTCAAACGAATGAAAATGTTTTACTTTAACATGGAATGGGTTGATGTTGATGTCGACGACGACGATGACGATTATAATAAAGAGCTGTGAAAATGTAATGTATTTCAAGAATTAATTTTTCACAAAATCATTTTGTAAATGTATATGTATTAAATTAAAAATAAATTCATTAATCAAAATAAAACAAAAATCTTAACAATTATTCTTCCACCACTCTGTATCCTACATTATCATGCAACGCACTTTCTTACACAAAAATGTAGGTATATATTCATTGCGTGTACAAGCTGCACAAGATTTCGCAAATTCAAGCTTATCTCGAGAGAGCCCTACATATCATATTTGCAGCTTGCCCAATGAAAAATGTCTAATAAAAACTGATGAAATTTGTTTTCATATGTTTCTATTAAGTTTTTGCTCTAGGAAAACCACATAAAAAACAATAACGTTCGAAAGTTAATTTTTCTCATACCTATTTTTTTACTAGCATAAGATTAAACATAAGTAAATTACACAATTAAGTCGTACCATCCAGATGGCAACACCAAAACAGGGGGGTTCAAGTATTTTACATTGAATCTTAAAAAAAGTAAGAATAAAACTTTTTATTAGAATTCCACGTAGAATACATGAAACCCCCTGTTTTTGTATTGCCATCCAGATGGTAGTACTTAATTTGTCAATTTACTTATGTTTAATCTTGTGCTGGTAAAAAAATAGATAAAAGAAAAATTAACTTTTGAACGTTATTATTTTTTATGTGGTTTTCCTCGTGCAAAAACCGAATACAAACAAACGAAAAAAATTTTTATCACTTTTCATTAGACATTTTCAATTGGGTGAGTATGCCCAGTACTCGAACACATAAAAGCGATTGAAATCACTGTTAATCAATTATAATAGTATGTCAAGCCAGTCATTATAGTTTTCATAATAAGTATGTCACCAATGAATTTAGAAATTTTTCAATTTGGTTATTTGCAATACATGATGAAAATGGAAATCAGTAGAAGGCAGCTAACATAACCTCTCTCCCATTTAATTAACATGGGATGTTCAAGTACTCGGTCAAAAATACGTATCGGTACCAATACCTGAACACGCTGTTCATCTACTGGGTCATTGGTAAAAAAACTTCAAAATTAATTTATTAATTGTACACATGACCTAGAAAATCTTTTTTGTTTTTTTTCTAAAGGAAAAAATATAAACTTACTGACGCAATGACTGTTTTGTTGTTATGCAAATCAGAAATTCAATAAAAATGAGAAAACAAAGACTTTATGGAAAAAGTGTTCATGTACTGGTGTTTTTACCTTAGTAGTCTACTACCGTGCCTATGCTAAGCTCGGGCTCATTTGCGTACTGACGCTAAGCCAGCCAATGCTGAAATACATCAAAAAATATATACTTACAGAAATTTATATTTTTGAAAAACAGCTGTAATCCTACAATACTACAATACATGAATATTTTTAGTAAACCACTATATAATACTACAATACTCACCTGATACAAGGCTGTAACAGGCATTTTAGCAACAAAAAAGATTATTGCGGCGAGCACTTCTCGAATAGAGAGATGACACTGCTTCCCGTCGAAAAAAGTGCCTATAGCAGGGTTTTTTGCTTTTCTACAAGGTTGAGCACCTTTTTTCTTCGAGCTCTTCGTAGCACAACGCCAAATCCATCCTAGCTTTCCATGTTTCTCCTCGACCTTCATTGGCAAATCACAACACAATGGACGTATCGATGATCTTGAGGGACCAAGACCAACTTATTCTAAAAAAGTAAGACATTTTTTATCTGTCTCCAACAAGTCATTGAAGGAGCAGAAAAATGAGAAATTTTCTAACTTTGGATGCAACTGCGGATGTTTTGACATTGTTTACATGCACAGAACAATAAACAATAAGTACTTGAAGATGTACAAGCCAAAATATTTACCGATAACACTGAGCTTTTGTATTTGAAATGTTTACGCGCTAAACCAAAAAGTGACCGATAGAGGCACTGCATGCTAGATAAAGCGCTCGAGGATTTGAATTTTGAATTGCTCTTACATGAAGAGCGTATCAGATACCAAGCTGATGAGAATAGATAATACACTTTGATCTGTGTCAGTGTGCCGGGAAGCGATGGTAAAATTAACAGAAACTTCATAATTTTTAAATCAATAAGTAATATAAATTTATCAAGTGTTTTTATATTAAAATCAAATATATTAAAAATGTGTTTTTCGACAATCGAGATGCTATATTTCGAAAAAAAGCAAATAGAATGGTATTCATTATTTTTTCATATTTATCACTATCAAATAAGCAAGAAATAACACTAATATCACATGTATACAAAATGTGATTTTATCGACTTTCGAGTTCGATATCTCATGCTGTCCACAGCTAGTAGCAGCCAATCACAGGAATCAAGGATCGTTTACAGCGAGCCGTCAGAGCTGTCACTGGCTACTGCAGCTGTAGCCAATCACAAACGATACGACGCAGTGACTGGCTGCGGCCAACAGCAATTCCGTCTATAGTTCATCCGTAAGCCAGTTGCTTATACAAACTGTACATAATGCTGCGGCTAGCTACTGCTCTCTACAACCAGCCGCTGACTTCTGTGATTGGCTGCTGCTAACTGTAGACAGCAGTGACCAGCGACAGCTCCAACTGCTCACTATAAACAATCCCTCAGCAGCCGGCGCTGGGCCTTCGGCTCGGGCCGCAAACCTCTCGGTTCGCAAACAGAGACTTTTCAAACTCGTAGGAAAACTACCATTTAAATAAAAGTAAGTCCCTTATATTAGTGACAAAAGTTATCTTGTAGGAGCACAATTTGAAAATATGGGTATACCAAACGGGAGAGCTAGACAAGATCTCATTCATGAAGCACTGCGAGACCCTGCTGATAGACAAATTAATGAGGTACCTCTACTTGATCGAGTGGCTAATAGAAGATTCAGAGGTCGTGGTCGCGGCCAGGGTTGTAGACGTATACGTAGGGGCGAAAATGAGCAAGATCCCCCAGATGATGAAGATATCGCTAGAGTTCGTCGTGGTCATGGCCGTGGCCGAGGTCGTCGCGGTCGTGGTCGCGGTCGTGGACGAGGTCGCGCTGATGCACTTCTGCAGAATGAAGATGAAAATGATAATATTGCACTCGATAAGGCAGGTGGTTTTGAAGAAGGTCATCGTGGTCGCGGACGAGGTCGCGCTGTTGCACTTCTACAGGACGATGATGAAAATGATGATATGGCACCCGAAAATGTAGGAGGTTTTGGAGAAGTTCGTGGACAAGGCAACGCTGTTGAATTTCCACAAGATGGTGAACATCCAGGAGGTGTTATAGGTCATCACGATCGTGGACCAGGTCATGCTGTTGCACTTCTACATGATGATGATGAAAATGATGTTGCACCTGAGAATGCCGGAGGTTTTGGAGAAGGTCATCGTGTTCGCGAGCAAGACCGCACTGTTCAATTTCTGCAGGATGATGATGAAAATGGCGATAATCCAGGAGGTGTCAGAAATTTTGAAGAAAGGTGGCCAGGTCGTGATATTGGTGTAGGCCGTGTAGAACGCCATCAACTCGATCAAAGAGGTCGATTGTTCGATGGAGATTTGAGCGAAGAAGATAGTAACGGTAAATTACTTGGAAATATGTATAAATGTTCATTTTTAAACTATTGAAAATAAAATTATTCAATACACCTATCATGTCGTAGGAGATAGCAGTAATGATGATCAGCCAGACCAAATTAATCCAGATGGACCCGCTTTTGAACCTGATCATGCTCAACGTGGTATATTGGAAAGAGTTCCTCAGCAGATGGATGTTGATTTGAACAACGAAGAGATAATCGGTATGCTTGTACAATGATACGATTGTTTTAGTGACCCTATAAAATATTTTTCGAATTGACTGAAATAATTTAACCTCAGAGAACAACAGTGACTCCAACAGTAACTCCAATCAATCTGGTAGATTAAATCGTAATCATGAACAACTTTCAGAAAATGAAGATGAAAATTTAAACGAAGAGCAAGAAATCATCATGCCTGGAGTATCAGCAGTTTCTGTTATTCGAAATGGTATTATTATATATTTAATTTTTATATAAATAAATAATAACAATGTTTACATTTTTGTTCGAAGTTCATGCATATGATAAAATACATAATCTTATGAAATACTCATCATTCAATAGATGACTGTGTGAACGTATCTACTGGAGCATCTGAAGACAATGCAGTTATACCTGCTTTACCAACGGAATTAGCAAATCCTGTTATTTCTGGTCCCACTCAGTCCAACCAGGTAGTAAGATCTTGTTTGATAATAAACATACATATTTTTTTAAGTATATATCTAGCGTAATGTTGTATCTATGCACACTGAATTGTCATAAACTTTCATTTTTTTGAGTCGAAAATTATATTCTTTTTTAAATTTAGGTAAAGAAAAAAAATTGTGGCCCGAGTAGGCGAACACGTCGAAACCAAAAGCGCAAAACGAAAGCACGTCAGCAAGCATCAGGACAGTATCTCTCTCGAGGACAAAGAAAGAAAATGCACATCAAGCAGCAAAAGGAAATAACAGGTAATAACATTGTTAATAAGTCTAGTGCATTGTAAATTATGTAACTGTTTATTTAATTACCGGTTAAATATATTCATCACCAAAATATATAAGAACTATGCAAAAGAAACTTAGTCGAGAAGTATACTCAAAATGTAATGAATCTTTAATATTGAAAAAATTGTTAATGTTTGACGTATGTTTCTGAATTTTCTGTTACATAATTTATAATGCCTAGAGTATCAGGGAAATCGTTTTTCTATATTCTTTAAATTTTTAAATTAACTTATCTTATAAATTTTATTAAAAAATAATCCTTTTTTTATTCAATACGTACAAATGGCTTGAGTTTTAAATTATTTATTTTTTAGTGTTGTAATTTTATATAATGTACATAGTTAGAAAGTGACAAACGATTTCCCAATGTTATTACTGCCGTAGGGCAAAACATGAAAAAAGAAATATAAATTATACATAATACATACATGTTCAATTAACAAATATATCTGAATTTCTTTTTATGTGTTTGCCTTCTGGGAAGTAAGACATGTCATTTAGATTTTTATAGATAAAACATATACTGAACTGATTACTTTGCAGATTCATTTTCAATTAGTGCTAATGATATTTGATTTGCTAATGTAAGTTGCTGTTACCAAAAAGATGTTTTTGAACGTTTAATTTCGTTTATTTTTTAATAGAATGCACATTGACTGGCGGAAAAAAATTGAAAAGCTGATAAAGATGTGATAAATTTTTATATAAATAACCGGAATGCATTTCTAAAGAAAAAAACTACTATTGTCTTGCAACATTAGTCAAGTCTTGCAATCCACAGACTTTTTGAAATATGGTATTAAATAATTTTATTTTAAGCGCGAAACCTCGTCTTGCTCATCATAACAGTATAACTATGTGCAATCAGTCTTAATATAGTGACCACTTAGGGCGATACGAACATGAATGCATAGTGTCTATGATTAATTTTTAAAATTGAAGGAAATTACCGGCCCAAAAACTAAGTTTTTCTACCTTCAATTAGTTTTTTTTTTTTTTCCAGCATTGCAATACTTTTTTTCATTCATATTGTTATACGGTTTCAGAGTGCGAACCCAATGTCAGGAAAGTAAGTTACCTGAATGTGTTTTTTCCGAAGCGCATGAGGAAAGGTTTATCTTGTCATTATTCGTGGAGTATGATAAATCAATTCTTGACATACGAATAGTCGCAGTAACAGCAAGATAACGTAAAATCTGTTTTACTGATACTTGATCGTGGCTTCAGAGTGCAAGCTTTATGGGATTGGTGTAAGTTACCTGAGTGTGTTTTTCACAAATCGCATAAGATCAGGCTCATTATTAAATTATTCATGTGATAATTAATAATTATCCAGTTCTTACTGTAAGAATAATATCAATTAGAATGAGATTGCAATAGTCTTTTTCGGTAACCGTATAAGGCATCCCTCAAATGTCTGCTACATTAAAGTATGTTAATATTCTTTCAAATTTTAATAGTCATGCATATTAACGTGATATTGTCTTAAAAATATTTTAATATTTTATCTACACCATTTATCGACTTAAGATATATTTTTAATGTAACTTGAAGTTATGATCAACAAGAAATTGATTTGGATTTTCTTTTGAAATTGAGTTAATAAATATATTTGTATAAGTCATACTTATAAACTACAAAAGCACTGTTATTTATCGTTTAGTCATAAAAAATTATGAATAGGTGGTTGCGGCAGCTTAAATTTTTTTAGCAAGTTGTTAAGAGAAGTGTAAATTACTGAATTACTTGGGAGGCTATCTTAAGATATAAACGCAATCATGTTCTGTAGTGGTTAAATAGCCATTATATAATTCCTTGAATAAAAACATGAAAGTATAAATTAAGTTTCCTGAAATAACAAGATTTTAATTAAAAATTGTACTTTTCTAAAATATTAGTATGTACTGAACCCTGGAATATTTTTTTTTAAATCAAAGAAACTAATTGAGAGACGAATACCGCTCTTGTACTTTTTCACCTCGTCCTCTACAATTTTTTTTCCTCTCGTCCGATTATTATTAAGCTGCGACATAGGTAATTGAACGCAGCCCCGCAA
>NW_019380086.1:452352-464494 GCF_000648655.2 Copidosoma floridanum | reverse complement strand
GAAAAAAAAAACATAAACTGTACAGTGAGTTGAATAATAATTTAAAAATGTCACGTTAATAAAATGTTTGTTTGATGTACATCTTTATTCAGTTAAAACTTAACCATCAATATAAACTGATCGACACATTGAGAATAAAAAATAGTTTACAACATACAGAAAATAAATTTAATCGAACTAAGTCCCCACCAAGTGCCCGAGAAGTACCCGCCAAGTAGCCAGGAAGTATCCGAGGAAGTACCCGCCAAGTGCCCAGGAAATACCCGGGAAGAACCCGGTAAGTACCCGAGAAAGTGCCCGAGAAAGTGCCCGGGAAGTACCCAGGAAGTGTCCGAGGAAGTACCCGCCAAGTACCAGGGAAGTACCTGGTAAGTACCCCCCAAGTGCCCGAGGAAGTACCCGCCAAGTACCGGGGAAGTACCCGAGAAAGTGACCGGGAAGTACCTGAGAAAGTGCCCGGGAAGTACCCGACAGTATTGTACTTCTTGGGCACTTGGACGGCACTTCCTCGGGTACTTCTCGGGCACTTGGCGGGTACTTCTCGGGCACTTGGTGAGGACTTAGTTCGATTAAATTTATTTTCTGTATATTGTAAACTATTTTTTATTCTCAGTGTGTCGATCAGTTTATATTGATGGTTAAGTTTTAACTGAATAAAGATGTACATCAAACAAACATTTTATTAACGTGACACTTTTTAATTATTATTTAATACATTGTAAAGTTTATGATTTTTTTGAATAGATGTTCTATAATTTTTGTTGAAATAATTAGATAGTATTTAGAGCATTTTCAAACGTATTATTTTAAAGTATGTAAATTTGGATGATAAATAAATGATTTTTATGAGCAATATCAACTGTAATATACTTTGATTATTGCAATTTATAAATGGACTCGTTCTAAATCGTGTACAGACGACATACCCGGAAATGCAAGCAAGACATACCGAACAACAATATTTTTGACTGAGAGGTCGACTATTTTTGCTAAAATACTATCATGTAGAGTGGAAAAATTCCTACTTATATGGTATTTTACTTTTATTTGAGGTAACATTACTTAAGTATAAAAATTTAAAAATGTTTTTGTCCAACATGAGAGTGAGAAAGACAGTAAGCGCGTGGATAAACAACTGACAACATAAGGAGCAGACAATATTTACCTTAAGGTAAAAATTTTAACATTCAACCTTTAAGTTACCAGCAGTAGCTGACGCTCTTGCGTGCGCACATGGATATAGTTCTCACTGCTTACCAACTAAGCTTCAATAACAATGTGGCAACGACGCGAGTTTATGCGGGCGCGATATAGCCTTCTAACCCCATTTAGGGGTAGTTTGGAACGTATTTTCAATCGGCTTCCATTTAAAAGCTATTTGCCCTAAAAAATTAATTCCAACGGGGTTTGCGTCAGAAAAAATCGCTTTACACGCGGTTCTCGGGAAATGCCACCGTTACATATACCGTTACATATATATACGGAGTTAGTGTGTATATATATATATATATATATATATNTTTATATATATATACAACGGATCATGATCTTGCGGAAATTTGTAAAATTTTGCAAAAGCCTACAGATGAACGAGACAAATTCGAAACATGTAGAATCAAAGATTATTTTCTTTGAGATGGTTTATTGTATAGAAGAGTATTGCGGGATGGTCGTATGTGTGAGTTATATGTAGTTCCAAAAGCTATGCGAAAACTGATTGTAATCAGAAGTCATGATGTTTCAAGTCACTTAGGGTTTGATAAAACAGTTAAAAAGATTTCGGATTACTACTATTTTCCGCGTTTGCGACAATACGTGCAAACTCATATTAAAAACTGTCTGCCATGCATTTTAGCAAAATCTAACTCAGGTCTAAAAGAGGGTGAACTGCATCCTATTCCACCGGGACGCCGCTCCGTATTGTCGCAGATAGTCAACGGGCAGGAAAGAGTGCCGGAGTTTGCAAGCCGTTTGATGACACCGGCTGAGCGCAATTATAGTATGACAGAGCGAGAATGCCTCGCGGTCTTATGGGTGAGGCGAAAGTTTCGCCCCTGTATCGAAGGGACACGCTTTAAGGTCGTGACCGATCACAGCAGTCTCCGGTGGTTAGTTAGTATTAACAACCCGACTGGACGACTGTCAAGATGGGCCATGGAACTTCAAAGCCATGGCTTCGAGGTTGAACACCGGAAAGGGACGCAAAACTGCGTACCTGATGCCCTGTCCTGACTGTATGAGGATGATGAGAGTGGCGCTGTGGCAGCGCTCATGTGGGAACTCCTGGCTGGAGATCCTTAGTACCAGGAGATGTTACAGAAGGTACGGGACGACCCACGGGGTCAACCGCGATGGAAAATCGTCGGGGGATACCTGTATGCGTATCGCCCCGATTCCACGGCTGACGAAACTCTCGGTGACATTGAAGCCTGGAAGCTGATGGTACCTAAAAGCCAGCACGACCAAGTGCTTCAGGAGTGTCATGATACACCATCTGTCAGCCATTTTGGCCGCGAGAAGACGTTCGTGCGTGTCTCCCGGTTGTACTACTGGCCGGGATACTACCAGGATGTTGCCTGTTACGTGCGGAGCTGCTTGGTTTGCCAACAAACCAAGATGGATCAGAGGCTACCCCCAGGACTTATGGGGCGTAGGATCATCACCACTCCATGGCAAGTAGTGGCCACTGTCATGATGGGCCCCCTACCAAAGACAACGCACGGCCACGAATACATCTTCGTGATCAAGGATCTATTAACGAGGTGGGCCAAAGTCGTACCGCTACGGCGAGCCAATGGGAAGGCTGTTGTAAGCGCACTGAGAGAGCACGTCATCTGTCAACATGGTACTCCGGAAGCGTTGTTAACGGATAATGGCACTGAGTTCCGGAACAAAGACGTCGATGGGCTTTTGGATAGCCTGGGCATACGGCATATGCTTACGCCACCGTATCACCCGCAGCCAAACCCGGTTGAACGTTTGAACCGTACCATCAAGACCATGATTCGAGCTTTTGTCAAAGCCAATCATAGGTCATGGGACGAGAAGCTGCCCGAACATGTGTTCCCTTACAACACAGAGAGGCACGCTTCCACGGGCTTCTCCCCCGCGATGCTTAACAGCGGTAGAGAACCGTACGCCCCAGGTACGATGCGCCGACAGGTCGATTCGACGGTCCAGCAACGCCTAGAGGATGAGGCAATAGAGATCTGGAAGCAGCGTATGGAGCGTCTGCCGATGCTGCACGTAGAAGCAAATCAGCGAAACGTTAAGGCACAGTCCAATGCCACTCGGCATTAGAATGCCAAGCATCGCGACGTGGTCTACGCTCCTGGTGACCAGGTATGGCGGGAGAACCACGTCTTGTCCTCGGCAACGCAAGGCGTGGCAGCGAAATTGGTCCTAAGGTACGTCGGTCCCTTTACCGTCCGGAGGGTATTGGGTTCCAACACGTACGAGTTGGGTATCCGAGGAAGGTACGCAATCAGGCCCCATTCACGTGAGGCAGCTGAAGCCCTACGTGAGCAGACCCTCAGCAATGGCGGAAGAAGACCCTCCTGACGATTCGGGATCCGAAGAAGAAGTGGCTAGCGCTCCTCAACCACCGTTGGAAAGCGGCAAACAGGCGAAGCGCGACCCACCTTCAGCGAATCCACCCGATGTAAGCGAGGCTGCCGGATCAGCCAGGCCAAAGCAAGGCCACCCGGAAAAAGCGACCGTGGCGCTGAAGCCATCCGCCGCGGCTAAGACGCCTGCGATTGAAGGCAGACCACGCGATGACGTCCGAACATGCGACCCAATGACGGATCAATCGCCGAGCGATATGCGATGGCTGCGGCCCCGTAGAATAGAAAAAAATTTCATTTTGTAAGCACCTCCATTCCAACTAACTGTATTTTCTTCTTCTTCCCCACTTTTTGTTATTTTTATTTTCTGGGGGCAGTATTAGCGCAGAGATGGAGTCAGCGCAACTTAGCCTGGGCGGTCTCATTAGACGTCTCAGGCACGTCACAGACGAGCAAGAGAGGATCGAGCTAATCGAGGACTTTCAACGAGACCTCAGATTCCAGGTAGGAACGACTCCGTGGCTGGCCATTGAGCCTCGCGGCGAGGACGAGGCCGATCCATCGACGGCGTTCCAGCCCACCCCAGAGGCCACGGAAGCGCCGCAGCCCTTGGCCATCGAAGCCACAGCCGATCCGGACGACGCCTGGGAAAGCATCCTGGAGCGGCTTAACGAGGCCCGGGAATGTGTCGTGGCGAGCCGGAAGAAGGCGCTCGCCGTCTTCACGGAGGTCGAGGCCTTTGTTCGGGAGCGCGGCTCCACGACCAAGACCTTCAAGGCCGAGAGGACGGCCCTGATCGGCTGCAAATGTTTTGCGGCCTTCAATGACGCCTGGGTCGCGGTGCGCCAACTCCTCGCAGAGGAAGAGCGTCGCCGCGCCGAGGAGGCCCGACGCTAGGAAGAAAGAAGAAAGGCGGACGCCGAGGCTTGGCAGCTCTGTCAGGAGGCCGAACGCCTGCTGGCCAGGGCCCGTGCGGTCCAGGCGGAGGTGGCAGGGACAACCGCCTGCCCCGTCTGCTGCTATATGTGCAGACTGCAGGGGGTAAAACGGTCCAAGAAGTGCCTAAGGCGCTCCAAGCACTTCCATTACGAGCGCGTGAATGGGGGCTGGATCCGTAAGTGATACGGTCCTAGGATCAACCAGCCACGGATCGACCGCCTCAATATGATTTTGTTTTCATTTACTTATTTTTTCTTTTTCTTTTCATTTTTCATTTCTTTTCTGTTTTTCTTTCTCCAATCACGGCAATGAATAGTGCCTTCTTTTTTTAATATATAGCCGACGTTGTATTTTTCTTTTACCCGCCTTTTTCCTTTTCCCTCTATTAGTTTAAACCCCAGCCTTCCTAAATGGCGCCTAGGAGGTAGAGTTGGATACTCCGGTATCCAACGTCTAGTCGGGGGTGTAACGGTGCCCCACCGTTAGGCCACATTAGTAGGATAGGGCAGGTAGGGAAGCAGGGAAAGGCGGACAGAGTGTTAAAGGGCCTAAGGGGGAAAGTGGGAAGGGAAAGTAGGGGAACGGGAGAAAGGGCCGAAAGAGTGGCAAATTAGCTTGGGCCAGCAAACGCGCGTGAAGCGAGTTGTTTTTCTGCCGTCTCCTCTTGTTTCCGTTTGTTTTGGTACGTCAAGTTGGTGTTGGAGTGATTGGGTGATCCGGCGATAACGTTGGAGACGATTTGACGTCGTGGTACAGTGTTGGTGCCGTGATCTGGCTCCTGAACCCGTTGACAAGGTCGAACCAAGGCCAGGCCTGACGACCTTGACCTCCGCACGCAGCCAGTAGGGACGCCTCCTGGCCTCTGCGTAATCGCTCCAACAACGGCTAGTTTCCGCCTATTCAAGGCACCTACGAGGAGCGACCCCCCTGCATCGGTGTAAGTACCTGCCAACAGGCAGTCTATTGTAAAGGGCAGCGGCCCTAGATTAGCCCACCTAGATCTGCCCGGTTTGCGTTTTCGCGCCGTGAGCACGTCGAGCAATCGCGCTTGACGTGCGAGGAGACACACCTATACCCGTGAGTACTTTTTGTATTTATATATAATTTTGTTCTTAAATATATTTTATTACCTCACATTTCTCGCGAGTGATTATTCTGTGCGTACCCGATTCCCTTGTATCGTGCTGAAGCCGTCGCGAGAGGCGATGACGCCCAAGGTCGCCGCGATACTTGTCACCTGCGGTGTCTCGGAGAGTGAGACCCGAGTATAAAGTTTTATTTGAGGTGTCGCCGAGGGTACCCGGACTACACAGGCCCAGTCGAGGTTGCGAATTCCGCCTCGCTACTCCACATCGGCTGCACCCCATGACAGTGTATATATATATTCTAAATGTGTTTGGCGTATCAAGCGTTAGGTTAGTAGTAGTTATAGACAGGAGGCGAGAACTGCGAGAAGGGCTGATAGAGCGCGAGTGTGTAAGCGCCCTTTTCTCCCTCGCGGACTCTGCGTTAAACCTTTTATCCTTCTAAGCGAGCGGACGTGTCGCGCCGAGACAAGTGTACGGGATCATGTGTGCGCACGCGAAGGCTGAGCACAAAGCACGACTTGGTTTTGTTTGTGAGCCGAGCAGATTAACGAGTCGAGTTATTTGCCGATGGATGTTTTTCATTTTAAATTTAATTGTAATAACCAGTACTTTTTGTTTATTTCTTTAAACTCTAGACTTTGTTTCTCTCATTTACCCTTATCACAAAAAAAAGAGGCAAAGGCTGGTAGTACACTGTTACCAAGGTAACACTTTCTTAAATAAAAATATTACGTCAGTTAGTGCATTATTATTTTATCAGTTTCGTAGCATGGTGAAAAACAAGAGATTCACTTCACATTTACGCCCTTTAAACTTTAATAGATCCTAAAAAAAATCTTAATTCACATAGGTTTTTTAAATGGATAATGCTACAATTTGTCAAGAAATATGCGTAATATTTAAAATAGGTTTTCTCAAATAGATTAGTTCCTGAATATTTAATTAAATCATTTAAATCTAATTTCAATGAGAAAAGCTTCAGTACTCTTCTCAATGCAAATCTTGTGCAATTCTTCCGCAAGTAACCAATGCACTCTTCTGATGCAAGTTTGTCGTAAACCAGCGGAAACAGATACTACGAAAGTCTTGCGTACTGCTCGTACGCAAGTCAATGCTACTAGGGCTACGTACGTAACTCAGGCATCTGACCAAGGGGTAGCTTGACTCTTGCTCTCGAAGTCTCTGCATGTGCTGAAGGGAGGTGTCCACCACTGGCTGAAGAACTTTAAAGACGTTCGGTAGAGATAGTATTTTTCAGTGAATTTTTCTGAAATTATGACCAGAAGTTCTTGTTGTTTCAATAAACCAGTCAAAATTTTAAACGGTTCGTCTGTTTTGTTTTCGAGATATTCAATTTCAAAGCTCAGTCATTTTAATACGATCACTCATGGGAAAACTGATTAAAACTTAGTTTTACGCAAATTGGCCGAGTGAATTTCGCCAATTTTTTATATGTCACAGACAATGTTATGAGCTTAATGTATACCAAGTTTCGCAACGATCGTCTGATTCGTTAATGTTTAAAAAAAATAAATAAAAGTTTGATAGAAATGCAATGGCAACGTCGCAAGTGGCAAGAAATTCAAAATGTTCTGGGACGTCAGTCAGTAAATGTTTCAGTATGATCGTAGATTTTACGCATTTTCGTATAAAATACAATCTTATACATGTGTATGAGCGTATGTATATTACGCCCACCCCTCCCCATAAGAAAATAACAATATATTTTAATAGCACGTTATTTATTTTTCTTATAAAATTTCAAATTTACTATTTTTTNAATAAAATAACAATATATTTTAATAGCACGTTATTTATTTTTCTTATAAAATTTAAAATTTACTATTTTTTCTGTTCCTCTCTTATTTGTCATACTTTGGAGGTTATACTGTTTGGCTTTGAGCATTTTTACGAATAAAATCTACGAATATAAATACAATGGTCACAAGTCTTTTTAATTACTTATTTGTTCATTTTCATTACATTTTCATAACGAATCAAAGTCAAATACTTACTGCTTTATCACAAAAACAATGAACATACGCGTATAAGGCTGCAGTCACAAGGAGAGCAATAGAGCGTGCAGGATAGAATTGTTCCCATAAGTGACTGTGTTTAATTCTATTGCGCCGCGAAATTATATCCTGCATGCTCTATTGCGCTCCCAGTGACTGCAGCCTAAGGAGGGGGTTGATGTTATTTTTAGCTGACGGCTGCCCGTACTCTTCAGGGCAGTCTTCTCTGGCTTGCATTTGAAGTAGACAGTTCTCGAACGGTACCAGGCTGGATGGTTAAACGGCCAGGAAATTCTGAAGTATTGGAGCAAGTTTTGCTCTGTCCGGATGTCTCCTGGTATTACACCAGAGACGTTGGCGTTCAGAACGCCTATTTTTTCGTAGTCTAACTAATACAATATATAAAGCAAAGTCGCTAAAATCGTTGTAATCGCTAACCGATTACAAAACTGTGGTTTTCACGGTTAGCGATTACAAACCGATTTTGCTAAAATATTGCATACCGATTCTTGACGATTTCTAGATGGTTTTAGAATAGTTTTTATCTTGAAAAATTGAATAAAATAGTAATAAATAAACTCAAAGTTTCGCAAAAATACGCCAGCTTTTCACTTGAGTTCAGTAGGATCCAGTGCATGGCGTTGATATAAAATCGAAGCTACCTGCAACATAATCAAATAAGTGTGGTTATAATGGACCGGAGCGTCTCGAAAATGTCTGCAGTCGTCCACCTGCAGTTCATCGAGCTGCATCGAGAATGTATATGATAGTCGTGCAGCTGGGTATCCGGATTACCGACGACACTCTTCTCCAATGGGCAAGTGACCTAGGTCTACTTCCACTAGTGCCACTAATAACAAATTATTCAAACAGATAACATCCGGCAGAATACCAGGAGACGTGTCTAGCCAGAGCACAACCTGATCCTACACTTCAGAGTTATGCGGCTGTTCCACCATCCCGCCTGGTGCCGTTAGAGAATTTTTTACTACAAATGTGAGCCAGGGAAGACAGCTCTGAGGAGCATGGGCAACCAACGATTATTTCTGTTCTGCATGGTGAAGGACCCCCCGTTTACATGGAGCAAAAAAATCCGCGACGGAAACTTCATACGCCAATCAGAGCACAGCTTTTCCAATAGATTCATCTAAAGCTCCACGCTGATTAGATCATGAAGTTTCCGTCGCAGAATTGTCCGTTCCATCTAAACGAAGGGTCCCTTGACTTCAAAATTTTGCGCAGAAATATCGTCGTCTGCAAATATTTTATATATCTGTATCGCGCAACTGTGCAACTGAAAAATCTAAAATGAATTAAAAAACGGTATTGCAATTGTGCATACTAAAACAAATCAAAATGTAAAAGAGACCATAATACACTCATACATTTTCAGACTCTTTGATGCACATAATCTGAGAAATTTTTTTGAAAAGAGTAAAATATCGAGAACACACTAGTTCAGTATTTATAGGTTATGTAAGAGATAGATTCCGTAATAAAAATTACCCCAAGGGTACCAGAAAATTTGTTGCAGAGCGGAAAAATAATAGTTGGTAAGAAATTTGCTCTGATATGTACCGATGCCAGAGTTCACGTCAATTTCCGCAGCGTGTATACGCAACTTAACAATTAGCGGTTGGTTATCCGGAGAACGACCCAAAAACGAGATATTCTTTGGCCAGTGGCATACCTCCTTTATGTACGGTCTCCGTACACAGAGACTCCAAGGATAAGAGTCCAGCTACCTACAGCTGGCTCTCCATCGTCAAGAATAATAATAAGGAATAACTGGAAATTTCACCACTGGCCCTTTTCAGGGCCATTATAAGTATTTACGTTTCCTACCTAACCAATATATACATTTTTACTACCATTTTTGGAAGCGATTCGTCGACTAAAAGACTATGTTAACTAATGACGGCCACTATTAAACTAAGACAGTCAATTACTGGCAGACGTCACGAGCGGAGTTGTTCGTCACCAGGCTGGGAACCCTGGTGACCGACAACACTATATTACCCCTTTGACTCTAAGGATTCAACCAGGAATCACTGATCCTTTCCAAGATTTGTGCTGGGTGAACCTAACAGCTATGAAGGGAAAAAAGCTTGAGCCAACGGGACCGTCTTCAATGGGCAAACATCACGAACCAATCTCCCCATCCTTAATCACCAAAACAACTGAGTCTGCAAAAAAAGAGTGCTTTAGACACCAACGTCTTCGAAGTTATAGATGCCAAAAGACGTTGGGAAAGATCTCCACAACTAGCTCCAAAGCTTCGACTTTGTAATTTTTCTCCCGATCAGCCTGGGGCTGGAACAGCTGGCCAGAGAAGGTTATCCTGAGGTATCCAGGAAGTCACAATTGCTGTAAACTTCAGTCAAGAAAGAGTTTACTTAAGAAGCTTAACGGTCTTTTTTAGGGCCATCGGACGCAGTGTTGGCAAAGAGGATCTTCGCATACCCACACCGCTATCGGAACTTTCCGTTGGAAAAGTTCCGAAGCCAATCAAAGTAGAGCTACAGCAAGATTGTATAGGAAAAGACTTATTTCTCCTGCGAATAATAGCGCAAGCCCTTATCCCCACATAACACGGGGTGCTTACTGATTGCCATGATTATTTATAAAAGCAAATTCCCACACGTTCTGAGGGGCTTGGATTATTCTATTTATTATAAATAATTAAAGCGATCAGTTAGCATCCCAGGTTATTTGGGGATAGGCGCTTGCGTTATTATTTTATTAATTATAAATTATTAAAGCAGCCAGTAAGCGCTCCGGGTTGTGTGGGGATAGGCGCTTGCAATATTATATTAGTTTTATTAATAATTTAAGCAGCCATTGAGTGTCCCAGGTTGTGTGGGGATAGGCGCTTGCGTTATTATTCTATTAATTATAAATAATTACGGCAGCCTGTAAGCGCTCCGGGTTGTGTGGGGATGATAGGCACTTGCGTTATTATATTAGTTTTATAATAATTCAAGCAGCCATTAAGTGCCCCGGGTTGTGTGGGAATAGGCGCTTGCATTATTATTTTATTAATCATAAATAATTTAAGCAGCCAGGAAGCGCCCCGGGTTGTGTGGGGATAGGCACTTGCGTTATTATTCGCAGGAGAAATAAGTCTTTTCCTATACACTCTTGCTGTAGCTCTACTTTGATTGGCTTCGAAACTTTTTTCCAACGGAAAGTTCCGATAGCGGTGTGGATATGCGAAGATCCTCTTTGCCAACATTGATCGGACGTCAAACTACCTTGTCAACAAATATATTAGAACTTAAAAAAGTTGACAGAGAACAGCCTGTAGGGGTCACAAAAGTCGTAAGCATATACGTATAAGAATAGAGGGGAAAAGCGCTATACTAGCCCATTAACGGCAGCGACAGCATAATTAAGTGTAACGGGGCATATTTCCTTATTTCCAAAGCCACGTTATTGGCTACTTCTTCGTCCTGAATCCTACAGTTGATTGAGTTTATTGGGTACATGACATCTGTCATACCCTCAAAATTTATTTTAAGTTGGCAGCGACCAACAGTGGTTGTCAGCACAGGTCAGCGTGGCTGACATCCGTCATACCCACGTGAAGTTAGTTACGAAAAATCTAGTTCCCCACTACAAGCGGGCAATTCAAATATCCGAAATATCCTATTCGCCCAATTCCACAATAACCCAAGAACTTTATCCTAATGACCCAGGAGACAAAACAATCGAATTAATAATTATTTATTGTTAAAGCATTATAAATATAGGTATAAATAACAAGTAAAAAAATAAGTCCTAATAGACTATATCCTAATAACCCGAGGGATGACAAGTAATTATATCAGAGATTCAATAATCATGATAATGTAGGTAAATGATTAAATCAATAACGAAAGAGACAATCTATCCCAAAAAACTTGAAACAAGTAACCCGGGGGACGACGAGTAATTACATCGGAGATTAAAAATGAGCATAGAGATATGTAATCGAATAAAAAAAAAACCAAAGAGACAATATATCCCAAAAAAACTGTAACCAAGTAACCCAGGGAACGACGAGTAGTTATATCGGGATGTAAATAATTAATATCCTATGCGCTAAATACTCAGTTATTAAATAGATTGGAGTGCCTGTACTTTTCCCTTATAAAATAAATTAATTAAACCATCAGCAAGAGTCGAGTTTTTGTACTTTTGATTATTGAATAAATATACTATATCGTAAGAAATTAAAATCCAAAAACAGAAGAGAGTCGGGTAAATGTAGCCAAAGATTTATAAGACTTCAACGAAAGTATGTAATATATTAAGTGTATATGCACTCTTCAGAAATGTAGTGCAATAGGTAAGGATTTATCTTTCGAATCCGAAGGTATCGGATTTGCACCAGCTAAAGATTCATTAATTTTTTTAATTGTTATACTTAATTATTGTGATTGCTGATTGAGCGTCAAGTCTTCTATCACAAAAAGCGCAAAACTTGAAGTAGTTTACCTAAAGCTTTGGAGGATTTCGATAATTATATATGACATTTTACATTACGATAGAT
>NW_019380086.1:422365-442049 GCF_000648655.2 Copidosoma floridanum | reverse complement strand
AGAAAAGGTTAAATTTTATTTTGGGAATATATAAAACGTTTGAAAGATATTTTCTTTCCCACGTCTTTCCGTTAAACGCTAAAATATTAATGCGGCCTTTACCAACAGCATCAACACAACGACCGTCACCTAGGCAAATTCGCACATGAGCATTTTCGAGGTTATCAAACCACTCGCGCCTATTCGACATATGCTCTGACGCTCCCGAGTCGAGAAGCCACGCTTCGTTTTGGTTCGTACCGTCGCGCGAAAATAACACAGTACCTATCAATGCGCCGTTGTCTCTATCTTCGTCGTTGGTGTGCTGCTGCTTCGAAGTACCCGACTGTTGGGCTGGCTTTCCGTGAAGACCCCAGCAGTCCCGCTTGTTGTGACCAAGCTTGCCGCAGTTCCAGCAGCCTTTCTTCTTTCTGGAATCTTCTCCCGGTTCGCTTTTCGAGGAATTCTTATTCGCTTCGGCGTTTTTCTTCGCGTGTTTCTTGTTTTTATTGCCCGCGTAGAATGCGTTATTTTCGGGATTTTTTTGAACTGCCATCCTTGTTTCCTCCATAATCAACCTCGACGTGAGATTTTCAACGGTTTTCTGATCCAATGCTGCCGAGTCCCATGCTGATTTAAAATTATTATAACTTGATGGCAAAGTCATTAAAATTTTCGTGATCAACATATTGTCCGAGATATCTTCTTTTAAGGATCTCAGCGTATTGCACAAGTCTTGTATTTTTGAAATGTGCGTGGCAATATCATCACTTGGATCTCGTATTAAAGTAAACCACTTTTGTTGCAATAAATGAACACTAGTTTCACTTTTGTTCTCGTACATAGAATGGAGCTTATGCCACATGTCCTTTGCAGATTGGCAACTCAAAATGTGGGTCATCGGTTGTCTTTCAATTGAAGTGACGATAAGTTTCTGTGCAATCCCATCCTTCTTGGTAAACTCCTTGAGTTTCTTTTCAAACTCTGTTTGTTGAGTTGCAGTTGCTTCTTGTCCAGGAGTTTAAGGCTTCATTTCAACACCGGTGACAATATCAAACACTTCTTGCGATATTAACATCACTCTTACTTGAAATTTCCACATCCCCCAATTTTCAATATTTTTTAATTTAGCAATTCTCACTAAATCATTTTCCATTTTTAAACTTGTTTTGCACTTTTGCACTTGGGCTGGCGAAGATTAAAAAAAAATTAATAAAACACTTTCCTATGGTAGTGGAAGGCCCATAACCTGTTAATAAATGATAGTGTGGATTTACTCAGGAAAGCCGTTTATTGAATATAAATACAGTGAATATACAAGAGTGATGCGGGATCGCACGACCGCTACTGCCGCGTGCAGCCTGGGGAGGGGCTAAGCAGTGAGTGACTGCACTACTACACTAGCGCCGAGACGAACGCACTTACGCGTAGCAAAGTCGAAAGAGAGGGCGCTCACGTAGGGCAAAATGCCCTTACATCTAATTATATATTTTACAGCGCTTGCTATTCTTTCTACTATACAACATTGCCCATGCTCATCTCACCGGAATCCTGAAGACGGAGTCCCTTTCAATTTTCTCATGAATTATTGTCGATAATATTTAACGGGATCATAATAGTCGAACTTTTTACACTCTATTCACGGTACCTTTATTTATATTCTTTGAACATGTACCCCTCAGAATACTAGAAGCCACTTCCCGCTTCCGTCATTTCTCAAACCCCAAAAATATCACTCGAAAACAGCAGTAACTCAAAAATTTTCTCCTACTTAAATGAATGCACCTGTCGCGAATGTCGGAGAAAGACTGTGGGCGAAAACACAGCATCGCGAAGAAAAATGTGGCACATGTGTATAGATATGTCCCCTCGCATTTTCTAAATTAGCATTTTGCAGATTTTCAATTTCTACTTCATTTACAGGCATTTGCGCATCAACAGGAATATTGTTTGATATTTTCGTTTTCCTCAGTAAAATTTTCGTNTCGCTCGCGACATTAGTACAGCAGATCTTTCTAGAGAGAGAAAAGAAGAAGGTTTAAGAAACTGGACCGATATTGGCCAAGAGCTGGTAGATAAGACACACCTCTTCACATTTTCCTATTGCCCGAGTACGGCAGTGCAACAAACCATGGAGGCGGTTAATCAATGCACATAATCTGTTTACGGAAAAAAATCTAACTTGATTGGTTCAAACGAATAGCGGTTCAAAAGCATATGACTGTCGCGTCAGACAGTGACAAGGAAGTGATTTCGAATCCTCTGTTATTTTTTGTGTTTTCAAAAGTACGAGCTTTTTTTCTTTACAGGCTCAGAACTCAAAAGTGT
Organism: Copidosoma floridanum; assembly: GCF_000648655.2. The sequence goes on along the minus strand of NW_019380086.1, from coordinate 439,742 downwards.
TCGAGCCAAGCTTGTTTTGAATTACACATACACAACGACATAAAGTAGTCAAAGTATACGTCTTATACAGCGAATAAAGTTGTATTAAAACTTGCCAGAAGGTACAATAAAAAAAATTTTTTTGGATCCCGCAGATGTACGATGTTAATAGGTACAAGCTATCCTAAATAGGATGATTGTTAAAACACAATTAACTAACTTCTTTTTTACTCTTGAAGCTATTTCTAGGAAATACGTTAGATGTACATCTTANTAATTAAAATTAATTTATCTTCCGATCCTTTGCTTATAAAAACACAAAGATCTGCATCGGTTGGATGCAAATTAAATCGTTTTAAGCAGTCCACAAATTTTGTGTTCCAGCACCTAGCCGATTGCTGCAATCCGTACAGGCTTTTTCGTAATCAACAAACCTTATTCGTACCGTCTTCAAAACCTTCGGGTTGTTTCATATAAATAGTTTCCTGTAACTCGCCATTCAAAAATGCGGATTTTACATCAAATTGTTTTGTGTACATATTATGCGAGGAAACTATAGCTAAGAAAACGCGGATCGAATTATATCGTGCTACGGGGCTGAATATATCTTTATAATCAATGTCTACCTTTTGAAGATATCCTTTTATTACAAGCCTAGCTTTAAAACTTGGATTTTCACAATTGGCATTGTCTTTTATTTTAAAAATCCAGCGATTGGATAAAATTTTAGCATTAGAAGGAGAATTTACTAATATCCAAGTTTTGTTTTGACTCAAAGCTAAAATTTCTTCCTTCATAGCTATCATCCACGCATCCGAATTTTTGTCTTTAATCGCTTCATCGTAATTATTCGGTTCTTCCATTTGCGCGATAAATAGTTCATCGATATCTTCCGGATCAAAGGTGTAATTATATATCGCATCGCCCCTATCAGGTGGTTGAATATTGTCGCGATTTCTTAAGTTATGTCTATTTTCTTGCCTTTCTTCAGGCTCTTGAACATTTTCATTCAAAACATTTTCCAAATTATTTTGCATATTAGCATTTTCTAAATTAGCATTTTGCAGATTTTCAATTTCTACTTCATTTACAGGCATTTGCGCATCAACAGGAATATTGTTTGATATTTTCGTTTTCCTCAGTAAAATTTTCGTTATTCTTGTTTGGCACTTCGAAAGTACAAAATTCATAGTCATACATGCTTTCGGAATTCTTTTCAAAATTATCAATTTTAATTCATTTTTAAATAAAACATCGCGGTGTTTTTCTACTCTATTTTTTTCAGAATTGAAAACTCGGTAGCCTTTTGTACAATCGTCGTAACCAACAAAAATACCAATCTTCGATTTTGCATCCCATTTTTGACGATGATTTTTATTTACATGTGTATATACTTCAGTGCCAAATACTTTAAAATATTTAAAAACGTTACTTTTATTATGCCANCAACCGGTGACATTTTTTGGAAAATCACGTGGAGAATAAAAAACATGCAAGATAAGTATGGCAAAAAATGCACTAGAGAGGAGATATTTTGCAAAAAGAAAGAAAAGTATTTTTTTCCACTAATTGTTAATTTAAAAAGTCTTCCCCCCCAACATCTCAGACTGTGAATAGTGAAATTCAGAATCAGCGTATTTTTTTACTAATTTTACCAAACAATAAAACTGCGTCGAAACGGAGAAATGAGGTCATCTTGCTAACTTAACTAAGCTACGGGGGTTAGACGGCCTGGGGGTCTCTCGGCCCAGGTCTCTCGCCAAAACCGCTGGCTAGCCACTTTCCACGCTTTTTTTTTGCGCATGAAGCTGTTGGAAACGCGAGGGTGGGGTTGAGATCGTGTGTTATTTTTCCTCCGCCTCGCGGTCATCCAGTAAATAGCGGCAAAAATGAGTAAAAAATTAAAAATACTAACGAATCCCTTGTAAAAGGCCATAAATGTGACGAGCTGCATCGGTCCTTTGACCCGGGGATCGACCTTAAATGTCCCATCCGAGCAAAGAACGAAGTGCTTGCCTTAAAAAACATTTGTAAATGTAGGGTCGTAAAACAGAAGGTGCGTTGTTGTTCCGTCGTTTACAAGTACGGACTTCCACGTAACGGTTTCCTTTCCATACTTGTATGTGATGCATCCCTCCACAAACCTCGCGTTTAGGGTAGGCAAATCCTTAACGTCGTGTAAATTTTTAACGGTGGCTGTTGCAGCTTTCAGCCGGTAGAGGTGTCGTTCCATGCCGTCAAATTCGACTCTTTTTCCCGCCACCGGATTCCTAAATCAACGGTTACATGCAATAAGTAATCGCATTGATAGAAAAAAGAGAATGAAAAGCACAGGAAGAGAAAAAAAGAGAAAGATTTGGAGGAGAGAAAGAGAGAGAGAGAAAGTAATAGTAGACTAAAGGAGAGAGAGGAAAACAGAGAATGAGAGGAGCAGCACGCAAGCCGAAAGTGGTGAGGGTGTGATTCAAAAAATATTGATTTCATTAAGCCAATCGTAATTAATAAATATGAAATAGATATTTACGTACATGGAGCAAATCTCATCGAAGACAACCCGTACTCCAACGACCCCTGGCTGCTGCACGGCCTGCCGAATCCTTTTTTTCATTAGATCAACGCTCACCGCATCTGGTTCAGGATCATGATTGTGCTTACTGTGACAGACAATCGACCCGTCCAGTTGAAGCGTCGTGGTAGATTCACATTTGTCTTCCTTGTTCTTCAGCTTAACTCTTTTGCATTGCAAAGCCCTACAGAACGTTCGGTATCAGCACCCGCGTGAAGACGATATAAGCATGCACCACCGTCACATTGTAAGCGAAAAAAATCTCCCTCTTTCACCATTTTTTACCGTGAATGTCTCACCTTTTACCACTGCTGTACCGCTTCCGTGAATGGTACATGTACCCCTCAGAATAATAGAAGCCACTTCCCGCTTCCATCATTTCGCAAACCCCAAAAATATCACTCGAAAACAGCAGTAACTCAAAGATTTTCTCCTACTTTAATGAATGCACCTGTCGCGAATGTCGAAGAAAGACTGTGGGCGAAAACACAGCATCGCGAAGAAAAATGTGGCACATGTGTATAGATATTCCCCCCCCCCCGAAGCGGCATACATTTGTTACCATGTTCGGTGAAAAAAACAACACGTGTAAAAGAAAAAATCGCTCGCGACATTAGTACAGCAGATCTTTCTAGAGAGAGAAAAGAAGAAGGTTTAAGAAACTGGACCGATATTGGCCAAGAGCTGGTAGATAAGACACACCTCTTCACATTTTCCTATTGCCCGAGTACGGCAGTGCAACAAACTATGGAGGCGGTTGATCAATGCACATAATCTGTTTACGGAAAAAAATCTAACTTGATTGGTTCAAACGAATAGCGGTTCAAAAGCATGTGACTGTCGCGTCTGACAGTGACAAGAAAGTGATTTCAAATTTTCTGTTAATTTTTGTGTTTTTAAAAGAACGAGCTTTTTTTCTTTACAGGCTCAGAACTCGAAAGTGTAGCCAAGCTTGTTTTGAATTACACATACACAACGACATAAAGTAGTCAAAGTATACGTCTTACACAGCGAATGAAGTTGTATTAAAACTTGCCAGAAGGTACAATAAAAAAAATTTTTTTGGATCCCGCAGATGTGCAGTTTATTCAATCTCATGTAGGACTCGACCAATAACATAACTGCCAGACAAAGACAGATGCCCCGTTACGTAGCGAATTAAGCGAATTATGCTGTCGCATATCACGCCCCCTTTTCTCCTCTATTCTTATACCTATATGTATGGTCGTAAGCATGCCAATTATGACTTCAGTATATATATGACTAATATGGAGGAGAAATAACACAGGTCTTACGGGAGGAATCTTGTTTTTATTTTTTTTTCGCACTTAAAAAGGTTGTTAATTCCATGTTACTGACATAATGAGAATTACGTACTTATTTTTTTCGTTTGGTGAATTCGTTTATAAAGGTTGAAAAAGCGTTTTGAACGTATACGGAGTGCCGTTTAACCCTACTTTGAGCTGTTTGTTTCAGCTGTTGCTGCTGCTGCGCTACTGCTGCTGATGCTCAGAGATAAACAAACAGCTCAAAGTAGGGTTAACGGCACTCCGTATACGTTCAAAACGCTTTTTCAACCTTTATAAACGAATTCACCAAACGAAAAAAATAACTACGTAATTCTCATTATGTCAGTAACATATAATCCCAATAGTTGCAAGAGGGTGAATTAAAAGGAAAACTTTAAATGTATCTAATGAATACAATTTTAGGCGTCAAGAAACTGACACGGAAAATTTATCGAGATTGAAACAGCAGCGTCAAAATCAACAAAGAATCTATTACGTGAGAGATCAGCTTTTCATTGTACCTTCAAAGTAATCTGTTAAATTTTTCAGATTTTTAAATAAGTAGAAAATGTATTTGTATTTTTGTTGCGACAAAAAATGTAGAAATTAAGCTCCAGGACTTTGTTGCTCTGGTAATAAAGTTGTGAGATAAGAGAAAAAAATTTTGATCTAATATATATTTTTTGGGAGTTTTAAATCTCAACAGCTTAAAAAAATAGTTTGTAAACTATACGGATAAACTGTTAATAAACGGCCCCTAATGGCCAACGATTATTTTATAGCATAAGGAGCGCACGGTACTTTTCAGCATAATTGTGTTTTTTTTTAATTTTTACGGCTTATTATTTGACCAAATATACCAAATAAATTCCAAACAAGTATGTTATTTTCAATAAGAAGATTTCTGTTCTAAGAAGTATTAGAAATAGATGTAAGATTTTTAACTGACAACGTTTCACATCACATGTCAACACACTACGGTGTACATTTAGTAAGGCTCGGGCGAAGCCGAGACCGGGGGCGGCGGGGGCCGCTACTTAGTGAGTACCTATACCATAGAGAATCTCTATGGGACCTATTTGATAATCTTGATTCACTGTAGAATTGGACATAGGTCGCTTGCATATTAGAGAAGGCTGTCGTTGGTCGTCGGGATACCCAGCTGCACGACTAACAACTCTTATTGGAGTATTTCAATATCTAAGGGCTCTGATTGGCTGTCCTGTCTACTACAGTAGGTGAGATCTTAGGTGACTATCTCAAGCCAAACTCACCTGAAATTTTCTACAAAATATCCTTACTAAAAAAAAATTAAAAATCAATTTTAGAGTATTCGAAGCTGTCCCGAGAGAATTACTGGCATCATATAGTCACCTGAGATCTCACCTGATGGTCGTAGATATACGGTGGAGTCTTCATTGATCCCGTAAATTAGCCGGGCCAGGGGATCACTAATTAGTCTTTTATCTCTGGCACTCTCCTATCAGTCCAATTTTGTCCGTCACCATCCTCACAAAACAAAACAAAAATTTCTAATGCTTGATATAGACAATTAAATATTAGGTACAAATTATTTCTACACTAAAAAGAAGAGAAAAAGCATTTTTCAATAACTAAACCATTTAATTCAACAAAAAAACAAGGCCAATAAAATTGTATTGTAAACTGTTATTAGAATGCAAAAATAGAAATTAAAAGCCTAGAACAGATTAGTTTGGTCAAGAGAATATTTTAATTTTTCACACCACAAGATACATTCCAACAGATTATATTAGCAAAGCTATTTATTTTTGAACGGTACAATATTTTGATACCTCTACAAGGAAGTTAAGCAAACAATAGTTCAACAATTTTGGTCAACACTTGATAAAGACTCTCGTCACATCAATTAAATAAGTAGACTAATAATTAATTGTTAATACGTACTTTATTTCTCATAAAAACAATTCGGCCGTTTCGGTATCGCAGTACCTCTTTCAGACGTACAAGTTTTGTTATACATAAATCAGAAGGAAGTACTGTGATACCGAAACGGCCATAACGTTTTCACAAAAAATGAAGTAAAATTTGATAATTTAGTAGTTGTCTCCTCATCATTTAATTATGAAATAAACAAGATAGAGTGAAAAGAACCAATGTTATTACCTTAAAATTAACTATTTCTTTTCAAATAACTATACCATCATACAATGAAGCTTTCACTGCAATTTGCAGCTCTTGAAGCAGTTACGTAAAAAGTTGAAAACAAAATAAATCTAGTTATACATCTTTAATACACCACTGTAACAATTTACCAAAAGATTCTACAAAGAAAAAATATATTTATTTACATAGAAACGCTGGTATGCCCGTTGACCCGATTCATTCAATTTTTTCTCTTTTTACGTATGTAATAGCAGCTGCAGGCACTTACAAAAATGTTTTTAACTAAATTACAGTTCTGAATTTGTCATTACAGAAACTTACTCATTATAAAAGATCAACATAGAAGCTGACTCTACTACTGTATACAATACAAAGTGTAGTGTCTTAGTAAAAACATCTTTAAATTCCTCTCAGGACATAGTCAAAACAAAATATCTTCAACTAATGAGAAATGGAAAAAACGTAATGAAGTCACAAAATTATTTTAGTATACATCCACACAACTCGGTTCATTGTTGGAAGAAGCATTCAATGTTTGCAGCGCTTGTGAATGCATTTTTAGAATCTATTAAACAATTTTAACCAGAATGCATTAAACAACACTGCATTATCTTTGAAAAATATATGACAAAATTTTACAGTCTTTTCATAACATTGACATTAATGTAAGCCCAACCATAATTTAGTCAACTATACGAGTACATAACTTATTATATCGATATTTTGAACAGCTGTACAGTTTTATACGTAATTTTAGCAGTCTTCAAAAATAAAGCATTGGAAAAACTGTACTTAAAATTTTTGTACATTAATTCAAAGGTTTTGACTTGTAAATGCCAAAATCAATCAATACTTTTCAATTGGTATCAAGTGCGTTTCAGCATAGAGAAGACGTAGAGTGTTCAAATATTGCAAAAAACGTTTAGTAACATTGTAACTTAATATTTTTCTCACACAATACGAATATCACTGTGATATAAAATATTACTTGCCTATTTGAGTAGCAGTTTTTGAAAACTTGTATTATTATTATTATTATTATTATTATTATTATAATTAACTTTGCTTTTTAAACGACACAGTTTTAATCCAGTATTAAATTAATAAACTCTAACGCGAACGTACACACACACACACACACGCACATACAATGATACATGCCTGAATAATTAAGTTAAAAACTTTACTATAGTTTTTGTACAATATTTTATGATTCAATAAGTATAAGCATTTGTTAGAATTTCATTTTTCAATTCAAAAAGTTGTTTAAAAACAAATCTTTCTTTTTGAGATTCTTATCCGTAATAATAATACGTGGTCAATGCCATTGATTTTCATTTCATTTCAGTAACATAGAATGTCCAATAAGTTTCAAAGAGCAGAAACACTTACTGTAGTAAGTATTGTAATTTTCAAGTCAGATTTTTTCTAAAGCAGACCATGTTTTCAAATATTTTAAAGTAATAAGCCTAGATTATCTGTCGAAAGCGTATGTTTTTAACAATAGTGTATACAGTTTTTCAAATTTCACATAGCATTAAAGATAGATTTTGTATGGGAAATTTAATTTTCAAGATAATGTTTTCTTTCATTTTCAATATAAAATTCTAAAAGTATTTTCAGTCATAAAGTTGAGTTGAGTTTGCGCAACATTTAAATTCATTGTACTGTATTTAACTGTAATAATAAATTTTTGCAATTGAAAACTAAACGACTACCAAAAGTAATTTAGTCTCATTATCCTGATAAAAAAATTTTCAAAACATTTTTAGAGAAAATCTTTAACCAAATATAATTGGTCCCATGCAATCGTAGAATCAATTACTTTACAATGTTATCAAGACTGTAAGTCTATGATGAAATCTTATACTGTAACTATTATGTCTCTAATTATTTTGGCTATAAAATTACCAAACTTTCTAAAGTCTTGAAAATTTTTCCAAATAAATTTTGAACAAAGAAATCATATGTAAGTGTATAAAATACACTGTAAAGTTTTGAATCAAAGATAAATATATTAAATATCACAATGCATGACTGGTTAGGGACATTACATTGATCTGTCGTACGAAATTTTCAATTTTCAGATGGTAAATCGTCTTTTTTATAAACTGTTTAAAAAGTTAATATATACAATATGAGCTCTTTCTACTACACATACGCTGTAAATATTATATCAAAACCAAGAATAGTGTTGTACAGAAACGAAGCGGGAAAACCATGTAATACGACGATTAATTGAACATTGTGAATGCAAAGTTCTTTCATCTTTTTTAGTGGTGTTAACGGGATGGAATATACCGACCTTCATAATGCAATTTACCTCACCGGCTAAAGTAGTATCTTTTAATATTTTTATTTAAACAGTGTCAAATTTAGCAAAACTCAAAATCATATGCTCTTGATAGGATTTTTGGTGTAATAATAGTAAGTTAGCTTGCAGAAAAAATTGTTTTGTGTGGCGCAAGAATTTGTTTCAGCTATCAACGTATAAAGTCCGAACTTAGTGTTAACATTCAATAAAGCGCTTGAGATCTTGAATTTTCTTACATTTAGTAAAGTTTAAATACAAATAAAAAAATATATTTTACCGGTGAAGTAAATCACTTCAGTAAGGGTACATCTTTTAGATTCCCTTACAGTAAACAAAGGTAGACTTGTCACTTGAGCAAACTTTATATCATAAGTCCTCAAAACTATGTACATTAAATATCACTGTGGAAACACAAGCTCCTTTACGAAGCTCGTATAAATATTAACTATCTCGGTTAGGATGTTTGGCAAGAAATTTTCGAGGCCAAGGCAAAGGCCATTCATATTGTCGTGGAACAGTCCCACCTATGTTTCTCTCAAAATATCTGAACAAGGGGAACCACCAATGTCGAGCCAAAAAGTTATTTGGGCCATATTGCTGCAATTATAAATAAGTGTCATTAAGATAAGCATGATAATTCCTGAAACTTAGGAAAATGAGAATGACATTAGCAAAGACATAAAAACGAGTTACAACTACTTTTAATATAAGGAAACAATTTGCAGATAAGACATACCTTAAGTAGTGCATTGTTTGCCAATGTGTGATACATATTCCACAATCTAGTTGTAACATAATATGCTATTAAAACATCAACAGTATAATGGCCATGAGATATCAATAGCATGATAACTCCAACAACTGCAGATATTCCAGCTAGCCAATGCACTGGATAACACTTTTTCGGAGAATCTGTAGTATATACACATTGAGAACTAATGTTAGTTTTATGCAACAATTTTTTAAAGACTAATGTATTAATAAATTGTACATTACATTCTTGAATGATTAGATAGCTGAGTACAAGCACAACAGTGTGCCCACTGTAGATGTAGTCTCCACAATAAGTGTGCTTGCCATTAATTGATAATCCAAAACCAGAAATGAGTTGGAGAACTCGCTTTGTTATTAGAAGAGGACTTGTGCTATTTTCTTTGGGACTACAGTGATATGTTTTACTGACCACCGGAAGAACGGTGACGTACATCGTGATGCTTCTCATGAAGTACAACAACCCCATTAATAAAAATATTCTTCGTAAAACAATGTACCTGCAACGTGAATAATAAATGATTGGACTTTTGTACACTGTGTTCTCCTACAAAATCAAATCACTACGAAAATTATTACCGGTGTTTGTGAAATATTACAAATACCATTGCTGAATTAGATACTATGATGATAATAATTTCCGATACGGCAAGAGCCCAATCTTGTGCTTCAACATTATCAAGGACCACATCTGGAAGAGGACCATACACATTGCGATCAGGTACACGTTCATGAACTACAGCTAAGGAAGTTGTGGTCAGTATGAAGTTTGCAGTCATGAAGATGAATGCTATAAATACAAAAAATAATTATCAAATCAGTTAAACTTTTTTTTAACAGCACCTCAAACGTGATTAATAACATTACAAACCAAGAACTGTTTTTCCTTTTTCTTTGGGAAATCTTGGCTCTTCTCTGAGTGGGATTGGTATTTCAATTTTTATTTCACTCCCAGAGCCATTAGGTATTCCTGGATGGCGGGTATGACCTATACTGTTTATTTTATCGTCTCCTTCTTCTTCAAAATAGTCTGATTCTGAAGCAACCCCACTCCATTTGTCTTTACTCTTAATTGATGTACATGGAAGTAAAGGTTGTCTCTGGTAAATATCACTTGATTGCGCCATTCCACTACTAGTGCCATCAACAGCTGCTTCAGTGTCTCTGTCGTGTCCACTATCTCTTCCTGGTGGCTTGTCAAAACTTCCGTAATCACTGTGAAGACTTGTAGCTTTGGGATCCAATACCATTCTAACAAATAATTGTTTATGTATTGTAAATGATCAAATTTATATATTCTTATATTTTGGCAGCAAAACTGAGATAATGTTTAATTTACTCTTCGTAATAGCAAGTCTATAAAATTTTTTAGAGTTATGTCGTTGTGAAAAAAAAAAAAAAAAAAAGTCTTTAGTCTAAAAAAAATGTATTTATATAACTTTAGAGCTATATAAATACACTTTTTAAATTACCTCAAGTTCTATATTCTTTGTTTCCGTACCTATTTTACGTTCATTTGTTGTTAGTGGATAATTAAAAGTAGTTTACAAAGCTTTTTATTGATTATTGCAACAGTATAAACATGAATTGCTTACTTTATTTCTAATTGTTAAATTTGTCAGTACCTGAATCACGTTAAGTAGATAAAAATAAATGATCAAATATTTCAGATTAGGAAGAAATGGAGAAGAATGAATGAAAACTAATTTTATAAAGAAGTTTATTATATTAATCAACAGGCAAAATTTCTGTACATAAAAACGTGTGAAAGAATCCCTAGAATAAAGGATATTTATTAATTATGGAATGAGCACTGGACTGAAGAAAAAAATTTTGTGTGCCATAAATATTTTAAATAAAAAAAGACATAAAAGCAGTTGTGCTGGTAATTTATTAGAAAATAAGAGTTTTTCCTACTAAAATCTAATAGTGAATAAATAAAAACATGTGTTAACATTATTAAAAAAACACTTAATAAACAATTAAAACGATCAATAGAATTGACTTAATCACCTAAAAAAACTATTACTGTAGTGAGGAAAAACAAGCTGTGAATCACAGAATGACTCATTCATGTGTAATTCCACGAATGATAATAACTGAGTTACATCATTTGTTTAAATAGCGTTTGCATTAGTAAACGAATTCTTGAAAAATTTGTAACCTCCAGTGTTAATCCATATTTATAAATTTAGTATGTAAAAACAGTAATATTGATGTATTTCTTTTGTAATAACAACAAAACAACAAATGTCATACTTAAAAAAATGAGCTTAAAAAGTTATGAATTCATTGTTATAGTAAATGAAATGTAAAAGTTTAAATAGTTAAAAATAAATGTGACATATAATTATAATGTACAAAGGCAAGGCATAAGTTAGTAATTAAATTAAATTAACATTGTGATGAGAATATTTTACAGAAGTGGAACAATAATTTAAAACTTACAATAATAGAAAAATTAGAAACGAGTAAGATATGTGATTTTAACAGACATATTATCACAATGTAGGTAAAAAAATAACAAAATATTTGACATACAGTATTGTAGAAGTTGCTGAAACATGCTATTACTTACTCTACTGTAACAGCCCGACAAGTAATAGCATGCTGAGGCAAAAATTTAATCATCAGCCACTGGATTATTAAAGTAGAATGCAAGATTATTGTGGATATAAGTTGTTGTAGAAATACATTGTAGTGGGTCATGTTTCAAAGAACTCTTTAGTATACTGAGGAGAAAAACATGCTTGGTTATAATTCTTGATAAGATTTGTTCACAGAGGAAGTGAGCCTCATGCAAATACAACCAACATTCACTTTAATAGCTTAGTGATAAATAATGCTAACTACTTATGCAAAAACACAATCCGTCGTGAGCAGCTTTTTTCCATCCCAACAGTCTTGTATACCTAGAAAGACGTAGGTGTTGCTTTGAATGATTATGAACACTGATAGAGTGACAATACAATGAACAGTTCGTTGCAACGGAGATATGAAAATGAGCAGAAGCATATACCGCGTAAGTGGTACGGACTACGGGGGTGGAGGTGGAGGCCAAAGGAGGTGTAAGGAGGGTGGGCAACTATATACAGCCACTATAGGCAAGGTAGAGATATAGCTAGTATATCATCGTGTTACACTCGCGCAACAAGGATGAAATATATTTTCATAAATAGGTAATATAATAGAAGAGCTAGCGAAATATGTATTAATTATTGCAAGTCATACACGGAAATCTCTGTATTTATGTGAATATCTATGGCAGCGTAAGTGTACATATAATGTACATTTTAAGTATATATGGTATATACACCTTTTGTATATGTAAATGCGACTTGTGAGATCGAGTTACTAAACTTGCGACTTGTGAGTGTAGAACATGTAAGTAAAATAAAACAGGCACTAAGTATAGGCAGTACAGCCGGTGAACGGACGTACCCACTAGACACAACAGTGACTGACAACTGACAACTCACTACTGGTACTGACTACCTACTGACGTACTAAGTTACGAAAAGTATTAAGTACTTATATAGTAGCTGCTCAGGTAACGTGCAAACGTGAATGTGAACTGTGTGAAGAAAGTATGGGTATTAAGTATGCAGATTTGCGTCGATAGTATCGATGCCAGTACTTATCATAGGTAGCTGGTAGATATTACCTAGGTACTGACTATTATTCCTGCTAGGAGTGTTGAGTGCTGAGACTGGTGGTGTAGTAATTAATTATCCTGTAAAAGTGAATATTTTATTGGCTGCTACCATAGTGCAAGATATAGGTGGTCGCATTGTCTATATATTACCAAAGCAAATTTTTGTCAACATTTTGTGTTACTTCAGCTTTCTCACAGCAGGTGTCGCATGGGAGCCGAGGACTAAAGGTCCGAGCACACGAGCGCCTGGAGCCAGAAAACACATTGAATGGCAGAAATAGAAATAATAAATGCAATTGTAAAATTGTATTAATTGATTCAAATATAAATTAATTAAAATGGGCCACAAATGTTGCGTGAAAGACTGTAAAAGTAACTCAACATTATTTAGTGCTCCAAAAAATAACGTAAGTCTGTTAACATCGTAGAGCAAGGTTATTTAAGTAGCTTGTGGAGTCATTCTAAAAAAAAAAGTTATACTTGTGATAAACATTCCACTGAGAACAACAGGAGTCATTTCGATTTCTGTGGCACTGAGCTGTACTGCTGTACATAGATATATTTTTGTATCAGATAATAGAGGACAAACAGATTAGGGGCCACATAAATCGTAATAATGCTTTTATTCTACATTAACTTGTATACATAGTGTTTTGCTTATTAAAAACACATACTTACTGCCAAATTTACAAAATTGTTCATTGCCAATGGCAGAATTGGTAAACATAAAAACCCGTGGAGGGATATATTACATATGTCATTAACGATTTATATGACTTGCTGAAAAATACAGAAAAGTATTTTGTTGAACACATGAGAAAATTATAAAAATTACATATAATATATATTCATCCCTGATACATACATATAAAGCAACTATTGAAAGCATCATCCTAAATTATATTTTCAAGTTCGCTGGTAATGAATATAATGAGCAAATGTTTGCAAAAATTTTAAATTATCACCTTTCCATGAAATTCAGGCAATGGGAAAAAGTATTCAGTACATAAATAACGACATTTTCAAACAAAACAAAGAGCACAACAAATCATTTAAATTATTAAAAAAAGAAATGAATTATGAAAAAAAAAAGAAATGAAAAGAAAGGGAATTAAATGAAATAAAATTAAACAAGAAATGAAAACAAAAAATTAAATAAACGAATACAATATAAAGGGAATTAAAACAACAAACCAGGGGGGATAAATGGGTCATGGGATCCACGATAAGAACGAAGTTCTTTAAACATGACGAGTATAAAAACACAATTTCTCAGGTAACAAGGGGTCGCCAGACCCGTAGGAAGAACGAAGCTCTATAAACGTTGGTACTGCATTCATGTAGTTCACTAAACACCAACTTGAAAAACGAAAAAAAAAAAAAATTAAAAAAAATAGTTCGGTACTCACGATGGTTGAACTTCGTGAGTACTGTATTTATGTACGACGTTCTCACATAGTTCAACTATCGTGAGTAGTGAACTATTTTTTTTTTATTTTCTTTTATTTGTTTTTCAAGTTTTTGTTTAGTGAACTACTTGAATACAGTACTAACGTTCATTAGAGCTTCGTTCTTCCTACGGGTCTGGTGACCTCTTGTCACCTGAGAAATTGTGTTGTTATACTCATGTCATGTTTAAAGAACTTCTTTCTTACCGTGGATCCCATGACCCATTTATCCCCCCTGGTTTGTTGTTTTAATTCCCTTTATATTTTATTCATTTATTAAATTTTTTGTTTTCATTTATTGTTTAATTTTATTTCATTTAATTTTCTTTTTTTTCATATTTCATTTCTTTTTTTTTCATATTTAATTTCATTACTTTTTTTTTATTTTTTTTTTTTAGATGTATGATTTAGAAAACAAATACACAATTTATCATGAATTGAATGTATTATCAGTGAATGCATATAAAAATGGAATATTATAGTTACGAACCACACGATAAGTACAAGAAACCGAAATTCTATAGTCAGCAGCGCTCGTAGCAGACTGGGTAAGTTCTGGACTCAAATGCAGGAGGTCGAGGGTTTAAATCTCTCTATTGGAAGGGGTTTTTTTTTTTTTTTTTTTTTTTAGAATTGTAAAAGAAAAAAAATTCAAAGTCAAATAAAAATTTTTGTGGGAAAATAAAATTAAAATTTGTTTAAAAATTAATTGCTTGGGAGTGTGATGGGGAATGGTGGGTAAAGGTGTGCAGAAGAGTAACATGACACGGTTGGAAGATGTACATATATAGTGGGGAGAGGGGAAGTGTGTGAGGGGGACGGGGTAAGGGGGACACTTGAGAGGAAGAGACTTCGGGTAAACCACTTCCGTTTCAAAAAATCTGTCGGTTTTAAAATTCCAGCCCCCCGAGTACGCGACGTAAAGAACTTCGTCCTACAAACTTAGTTAACTAGTTACTATTTATATATTTTATCGTACAGCACTTAAACAACTCTTTTTTAAGCAAATGATACTTTTTCTAGTATGGGAATGGTGAGACCTCGCAAACCAAAATCAGGTAGCGCTACCGGTACTAAGTCTTAAGCCAATGAGATGTGAGAACGGTTTGTGCACGAAAGTACACATATATTTATACGCCTTGTACGAAAACCAGCCCAATTTAGATTTTTCCATGCTATTTTGAATGAAAAAATCTAAACTGAGGTTTTCGTACGAGGCGTTGATATTGTAAGGAGCCGACTCCGAAATGTCGACCCAAATGCACATATGTATGATACATGTATAGATATACGACCTTGTCGCACCATCAATAATGATAATATAGCGCTACCAAGCATACCGACCTCAAGAGTCAAGCAGTGTGCGCCAAAATTGAAATCTTTTATAGCAAAGTAATAATAACTATAACACTAATTATAATGACAAGAAAAACAATAAAATAATATAATGCAGACGATTCTAGAAGATATCAATTAATATAAAAGGCTATGCAAAAAGCTCCCTATAATTACAAATATTTTGGACCTTTGGGAGACGATACTTTACTTGTTTCAGAAGGAATCGTCATTATAAGCTCCGACTCAGTCACCTTCCTACACACGCTTTTCAGCAAGGCCATAAGCTCTCATACAAGCACTGACTCTTTCGCATTCTTGCACGAAGCCACAATCCTCACACAAGCTTTGACTCATGAAGCCATAAACCCCCATGCGAGCTCCTACTTATTCGCATTCCTTCACGAACCTTCCAAGAAGCTCGCATGCAAACCCTGACGCATTCACTTTCCCTTCGCTATACCCGCATCCCAAGACAATCACGCAGGTTGACTCAACTCCGCACCCAGCCTACCCAAGTCAATAAGGTGCGGCCCACACCCCAAAGCAGTCACGCAAGCTTGTAGGTTGATGCATACATCCCAGGGCCCCACTACGATCTGCAGCTTTTCTACGCTTAGCCAGGGTAGTCCGAAAGTCAAAAACGGTTTCCTAGGTCTAGGTGGATAACCTAGACATCATATCCACGAGCTCTTGGAGAAGAACTTTCCATCAAGGGACCTAACGACTGTACAAGCACCAGGAGGTTACAACCACCTAGAGACCAACTTCCAGAGCGACAGAGACCTTCCTGACCGTGGCCTGGCACTTTCGTGCCTCACCGGGTAATTAACCAACCCTAACAACGCCATCTGCTGGACGAACAACTCCACTAATAACTTCGTGCTCTACGCCAAGGACCAGGTCGTAACAATATGTAGTCTGCGGTCCACATGAATACTTTCGTGCACAAACCGTTCTGACATCTTATTGGCTAGAATCTTAGTACGGTAGCGCCATCTAAGATTCGTTTACTAGGTCACGAATGTTGTCATCCTCATAACTACACATCGCCGCCCTGAACAAAGACCATGCCCTCTGCTTCGAAGCCTAGTAGAAGACTATGCTTTTTTCTGGAGTCTGGACGAAAATTATATGCTTTTTTACTCTAGCTTGAACGAATAGTATGCCCTTTTGGAATCCCGGATAAAGACTACTTTTTTTGGAGTTCGATCGAAAACTATACCTTTTTGTTTAATCCAGACGAAAACTATGCCATTTTGGGATCCCGAATGAAGACTATATACCGCTTTCCTAAGTTCGCACGAAGGCTATGTCCTTTTTTTCTTGTCCGGGTAAAGACTTCCATTTTTTCCAAGTCTGGACGAAGATGTTGACCATGATGTAAGAATATAAGGTGTGGCGTTGTGCATCCATTTTGATTGACCAATCAGGAACGCTTCCATCGCGCTGCCATGTCTGTCTGCGAATTTTAAAAGCTTTTAAAGTACAAAGCATATTAACATCAAGAAAATCGTGAAACAATATATATTTTTATTTCAATATTTTAATTCCAGTTGATTCAGTGATGAAACGTACAACTCGTGAGTCTCAGTCAAAAATTTATAGCTATTATAATTAATATGCCTATAATTTATAGTTATAATTATAGCTATAACTACCTATAAAACAGCTATAATAATATACAAAATTCAGCTTTAAATATAGCTATAAACTACAGCTGTAAATTTTTCAGAAATAATGAATAAAAATTAATTTAAAATCAGATTTTTTCAACATATATCGTTCAGTGCTGGTGGTATCACCCGTATGATAACAGTAAAACTGGGGGCCTGAAGTATTTTTGAATAAGTAGAAAAAAAAAAAACAAGAAAT
>NW_019380086.1:385491-422250 GCF_000648655.2 Copidosoma floridanum | reverse complement strand
AGTTTTACTGTTATCATACGGATGATACCATCTGTACTGATCGATATATGTTGAAAAAATCTGATTTTAAACTAATTTTTATTCATCATTTGTGAAAAATTTACAGCTGTAGTTTATAGCTATATTTATAGCTGAATTTTATACATTATTATAGCTGTTTTATAGGTAGTTATAGCTATAATTATAGCTATAATTTACAGGTATAATTATAGCTATAAATTTTTAACTGAGGTATACGTACAGAAAAACTGACTAAATAAGTAATCATTCATTAATCGACGTACATGTATATTCATACGTATGTCTATATCTATGTATCGGTGGCATTTCCTGAGAGCAGCGTGTAGAGCAATTTTTTCTGAAGTTAACCCCGTTGAAATTAATTTTTTAGGGCAAATAGCTTTTAAATGAGAGGCGATTGAAAATAAGTTCCAAACTACCCCTAAACTAATGAGGTTAGAAGGGTATGGCGCACCCGCATGATCTAAGGACGTTGCCACATTGTCATTGAGCTTATTTGGTAAGCAGTGAGAACTGTATACATGCGGGTATATCCATGTGCGCACGTACAAGCGTCTGCTATACTATACTGCTAGTAATTTGAAGGTTGGATGTTACAAGATAAATATTGTCTGCTCTTTATGCTGTCATGTTTTGGAGCCATGCATCAGATGTAATTGCATGAATATTTCAAGGATAACATGTCAAATCATGTAACAACAAGAGTGTAATGGGATTAACGTATTACCTACTAATAATCATGACAGCTAGTAAAATTTCATTGCAAATATTATAACGATAAATTTTAAATGTGATAATTTCAACTGAGTATAAGTATCCTTTTTTAGATCAATAAACTCATATCTTAAACATTTTATCACAAACAGAAGTTTTATGAGCTGATCAAGTCGAGACTAACCCAAATTTTAAGATAATTAGTAAAAGTAAACAAACATCGTCATGTACATGTGTACTTATACATCAGAGATAGAGGTATAGAGCGTCTATGGTAGAGAGATTGGCTTAGCACTCGTATCGAACAGCGTGCGCCTACGAGAAGAGGACAGAGATTAGTAGAGAGATTTCTGACTGGCATATATATATATATATGTGACTGCAAGTGCAGAGTTCACTTTTGGCCACTGTTTCGAGCGCTCCGTCGCGGCCAAGCGGTCGAACCAGGCGCACATTTTTTTTTTTATTTGAGAAGCGTGGAGGGGATATACCGAGTGCGTGCCTACGGATTCGCGCGAAATTGGAGACGCGTCGAAGGGGTATTCTAAATATGTGCCAACGGAGAGAGGAGTGGTGCATGGTAATGCCAACTACAGCCATATATATAACTATATACCCGCGTATATCATAGCGAAAGCAAGCGACGAGTCTTTCTCGCTATACTTACTTCTCAAATAAGGTCTTAAAAATGAAGGGGAAATAAAGAAAAAAAAGATTTTACATCTAATGTTTATAAAATAAAAAACTTATTCTTTCATATTACGATTCCCTATAACGTATTAAAGTTTAAGAGAGGCTAGCCATATTATTTTTCGAAAATTCAGTCATGCAAATAAATGATTACACAATTGGAAGCTCAGACTTTCAAGGCATTTATTTTTTAGTTCTTCCTGTACTTTGGATTTTTGTGTTGTACAGAGCATCAAAGAAACAACGTTGAAAAAATATTTAGCTTACAATACTTTTTGAGGTAGACAGTATGACTATTTTAGCATACTGTCTACTATATTAGCATCTTGAATATAAATTATAGTTTTTACGTATCATAATCGCTATGAACTGTAGGCCAAGCTCCGAAGGGTATCAATAAACATATGTGACTTCGGATTACATAGAGTCCAACGTTTGAATAAGTAGCTGAGATGGCTAGGGCTTATGCCTCTGCTGACATGTTTTGGCAATTTGTGGTTCAGTTCCAATTGCCGTCAGATTTTTTTTTCTTTTTTTTTTTTTGATATAACTCAGTATTCTGTTTCGATTTCTTAGTGTAACTTTCGTTTTAATTTATGAATATTGTCAACACTTTTTTTAAGGGCACGTCAAAAAAATTTTATTTTTAGTACTGACTCTCTTAAATAATTTATTACGTTAATAGTTACAGTTTCCAAGGCTATTTCATAATTTTATATTACTAAACAAATGATTTTTAAGGTTATGAATAGAATTTAAACGTTTTAAAACTCCCAAGAAATAATACACATCTAGTTTGCGAGAGAAAACAGCCTAAGGCCCAAAAAATTTACTTTCATTTTAATAATATCATTAACAATTATTACCAGTAAATTTCTACAATAGTATTTTCTTTAATCTAAAACCATGGGTGCTTAATATTTTTATGCTGTCAGCACATAGATATAAAAATTATATCAAATCCTACAATTTCAATTGCACTTTTAGTTCTGGCAACCTTTTGAATATAGTATAGTTTATTGTTTTGTATAATGGAGTGTTACCAAATTTTTTAATATAAATCGGGTGTACTTTAAGATTTAGTTGATGGATTTAATCATGCAAGCTTTTCAATTTTTGTTTACTNAAAATTATTTGTTTACTTTCACTTACAGTGGCTTTGATAAATGCATCAAAACTTTATATATTATTACAATTGATACAACAATTTTATTATTTATAATATTAATTCAATTTTCAAAATGATCATATTTTATACAGCACGAATTGCTTAATTCTTATTTTTCATCATTCCATAAGGTTTTTAGATCTTTTCTTTCTTTTTTCGTCAAATAATAATTTCATTTTAATAAGATAAATATTATGCTTTTCTCAACAGATTAAACTAGTCCAACGATTTAACTTATAAGTAAGTATGTACTTTAAAACGCCTATTTGAATATTTTTTTGATTTTGTTTACTGCTGAGAAAGTAATAAAATGTTTCTCGGTAGCTGTTTAAAGCGTTAGATAATTGTGTGAATTCTTCTAAAATTTTGCACTGTAAATTTGTTTATTGGTTACATTCTACCTTCTAATACAAGCAATCTAACGTATTTTGTAATCAAACAATCAGATAAGACATTTAAGAACAAACCAAACTACATTCATTTTTTTTAGCTACAGTAAGTATTAAAATGTACATATATAAATTACAAGCTCAGATGTATAAAACCTATCAATGAAATCATAATATTTATCATATTAAAGTAAAATTTTCCTATTAAAAAAAAACTTTTATGGAATGTGCGAAAATAGAAAATGTGTTTTTTTCGTACAGTTTAAAATGAGATCTTGTTAGGAATTTAATTATAATTATCAATTAGGAAATCGTTCTATCAATCTTATTGAAATGCTGAGCTTGAATGCATAAATCGAAAGAAAAAATTGTTTTACTGCTCAAAATGAAACTGTATAACGTATGGAGGGATTTAAAAGAATGTCATTGTTTGAATTTTCTCTAAGTAAAATTAACGTACGTATGAGAATTTTTTTTTTTTACCTGAATAATACAACAATCTGCTTTAAAAAATCAAGAAACCATCAAGAGGTACGACAACCTTAAAAAGCTATGACGATTGTTTTTCCCGAGCCATCGTAACAATATGAAAAAGTAATCCTTCTGAGTCCTGAATCATTGACATCGGTCGAAAAGTCTGAGATCACACATATGCGAGCATACGAATACTAACATAAAGATTTATGTGATCTACCGAGTATTTACTTAGTTATCAATGTTACTATCATTCAAATTATTACCTTTAAAATTATGAAAAAGCCTTGCAAACTATAACTATTAACGTAATAAATTATTTAAGAGAGTCAGTACTAAAAATAAAATTTTTTTGACGTGCCCTTAAAAAAAGTGTTGACAATATTCATAAATTAAAACGAAAGTTACACTAAGAAATCGAAACAGAATACTGAGTTATATCAAAAAAAAAAAAAGAAAAAAAAATCTGACGGCAATTGGAACTGAACCACAAATTGCCAAAACATGTCAGCAGAGGCATAAGCCCTAGCCATCTCAGCTACTTATTCAAACGTTGGACTCTATGTAATCCGAAGTCACATATGTTTATTGATACCCTTCGGAGCTTGGCCTACAGTTCATAGCGATTATGATACGTAAAAACTATAATTTATATTCAAGATGCTAATATAGTAGACAGTATGCTAAAATAGTCATACTGTCTACCTCAAAAAGTATTGTAAGCTAAATATTTTTTCAACGTTGTTTCTTTGATGCTCTGTACAACACAAAAATCCAAAATACAGAAAGAACTAAAAAATAAATGCCTTGAAAGTCTGAGCTTCCAATTGTGTAAGCATTTATTTGCATGACTGAATTTTCGAAAAATAATATGGCTAGCCTCTCTTAAACTTTTATACGTTATAGGGAATCGTAAAATGAAAGAATAAGTTTTTTATTTTATAAATGTTAGATGTAAAATCTTTTTTTTCTTTATTTCCCCTTTATTTTTAAGACCTTATTTGAGAAGTAAGTATAGCGAGAAAGACTCGTCGCTTGCTTTCGCTATGATATACGCGGGTATATAGTTATATATATAGCTGTAGTTGGCATTACCATGCAACACTCTTCTCTCCGTAGGCACATATTCAGTATACCCCTTCCACGCGTCTCCAAAGTATGTGCCTACATGCGCATTTCCGCGCGAATCTGTTGACACACACTCGGTGTATCCCCTTCACGCTTCTCAATATAAAAAAATACAAAATACTCAATACAAAATAAAAAAAAAAAAATATGTGCGCCTGGTTCGACCGCTTGGCCGCGACAGAGCGCTCGAAACAGTGGCCAAAACTGAACTCGCGCCGTAGCATTGCAGTCAGCAATCTCTCTACTAATCTCTGAAGAGGAGTGGATTCGCATGGAAATGATTACATAGGCGCACATTTTTGTGAGACGTGGAAGAGGTATACCGAATGTGTGCCTACGAGGAGAGGAGTGGAAATGTTGATTATAGCTATATATTTGAGCGCACAGCCAAAGTAAGCGACGACACGAATTTTTATCTTTTGACTGCAACCGAGTATATACTATATATATTTGACCGATTTTTGCTGCTTCTCTATTTTTTTTTTTTTTTATCTTTTTTTTATTTAAAAAAAAAATTCAGCTATTTTTTTAAAGATGGCAGTTCAGTTATAATCCCTAATTTATTATTTTTCCTCATAATTGTTATGAACTGTAGAACAAGCTCCAAAGGTTATTGATGAACATAAGTGACTTTTAGGTACGTAGAAAACGAAGTTTCCGTAGCTAAGTTGATCGCTGCTTATACCACCGCTAAAATTGTTTTGCTATCAAGGGATTGACTCCAACTTTCTGCAGATTTACTTTTTTTTTAATGCAGTTTATCGTTCTGGTCAAATTTCTTTTATTTATGTTTTGTTTTGATGTATAAATAATGTTGCCAACTTTTTTTTTTTTTTCGATACGTTGAAATACACATATTTTTTATACTAAATTTATTGAATAATTTAGTAGGTTGATACTTCTCGTTGGCAAGGCCATTTCGCAATATCATAATAATAAAATGTATTTCTTAAGATGTAAGTATAATTGATACATCTTAAAACTTACAAGAAATTATAAACATCTAACACATTAATAGAGAAAAAATCCAAAGGCACAAGAAAACTTATACAAAACTGCCCAAACATTTTGATTTGAGTCTTTTGTTGTAAAATGTAAAAAAACCCCTCAGTGCCCATCTACTGCAATTACTGCAGGTTGAAACTTTAATCAGTAAAACCATGCAATTAACAAATGAGACAACAAATCCGAAGGCACAAGAAAACTAACTTTTATTACAATAGCATTAACTGTGATTATTACCTGCAAAATTTTTACGTTCCTCACAATTTATACCTCGTGGTAACAACTACTTGTTATATAATTAATTAATTTATAGTGTGTGTGTGTGCGTGTGCGTGTGTGTGTGGTTTTTTCAAGTAAATGATTAAGCTGTTCCGATCAATAATATTTTATACGATAATTAATTATTCATGAAAATCGTTTAAAATACGTAATAACAAAAAAAACCGGTCTTAACGCCTTAATTTTCAGAAACAAAATCTTTATCATTCTGCATCACCCTGATAAGTTATAGTTTCTTTTTTTTATTAACAAATTTATTTGGTTTTCCCGCGCCACACGCCCACGCTAGTGCCACCATCGCAGCGACGGAGCCTGTCGAAACTGTAAAAGGAGAGTGCAGAGCTCCGCAAGAAGCAGAGAGAGAGCCAACAGCGTGTCAAGAGGAGAAGCGTCGTGATTTTCGATAATACCTATACCTCTAGGTTACTTACTCTTATTTTTGACTCTCGAGGGTCGAGCGCGACCCTGCTTTGATTAGTGCTTCGGACGGTTTAACCACCTGTATAAAACACAAGTAAGTTGCTCAATAAAGTGTGTTCTGAGTTTCAATATAGGCGATCATTGCGCCCACGTGCATCTCATCCTCCCCCCACATCCGGCCTGCAAACTCAAGCAGATTTTAACAAAATGGTCCTTCGAGCCGGATCTGGGGGGAACGATCTCGGTGCTCGTGCAAAAGGTCCCACTCGTGGACGACAGCCAGGTTATGACACTCAGAGCAGGCTTATTAGCCCGCCCCTCTCTGCACCCCGTGAGCGCGCGATGGGATGCGCTCTTTTCTTCGCTCTTTGTGNAAATAAAAAAAAAGTTAAAAATAAAAAAAAGAGTGGGAGCAAAAATCAGTTAAATATATATATAGCATATAATCGGTTGCAGTCAAAAGAGAAAAACTCGAGTCGTCGTTTGCTTTGGCTGTGCGCTCAAATATATAGCTATAGTCAACATTTCCACTCCTCTCCTCGTAGGCGCACATTCGGTATACCCCTTCCACGTTTCTCCAAAATGTGCGCCTATATGATTATTTCCACGCGAATCCACTCCTCTTTTCGTAGGCGCACGCTGTTCGATACGAGTACTAAGATGTGTGCCCGGTTCGACGGCTGGCCGTGGTGGGGTTCTCCGATCAGTGCCAAAAAGTCGTCTCGCATCGTAGCACTGGCGTTAGCAATCTCTCTACTCATCTCTGCGCAAAGTTCCCACTAAGTACCCACCAAGTTCCCGCTTAGTACCCGCCAAGTATCCATCCACCCAGTACCCGATTAGTACCCACCAAGTTCCCGGCTTGTACCCGCCAAGTACCCACTAAGTACCCGCCACGTGCCCGGCAAGTACCCGCCAAGTGCCGGCTAAGTACCCGCCAAGTGTCTGCCAAGTGCCCGGCAAGTATCCATCCACCCAGTACCCGATTAGTACCCACCAAGTTCCCGGCTAATACCCGCCAAGTACCTGCCAAAAGCACGCTAAGTTCCCGCCAAGGGCCAGCCAAGTGTCTACTATGTACCCGCCAAGTGCACGGCATGTACCCACTAAGTACCCGCCAAGTGCCCTTGAACTCCCTGCCAAGTGCCCGGGAAGTACCCGCCAAGTGCCCGGGAAGTCCCCGCCAAGTACCCGCCAAGTGCCCCATCTGTACTGAAAGAAGTGGTGGTGCTTTATCTCTGCGCATTATTCTGAATTATCGCCAACCGTATGGGCAAAAACTTACTCACAAGAATAACATAGCCTCCTACGGGCCATGACGCATTATACATTTTTTAAGGCATTAACGGATTTCTTATAACTAAGTTAGTTTTTTTTAGTTTTGTGATCAAGGTCAGAGCAAGCAATAGTTATTTTGCTGCTTTTTTAAAAAAAAAGTGGTTTTATTATAAATGTATGTGCTTTACAGAGTAAGCATGAAAATTTTTTTTCGTTGGTGGCGCTATTTATAAGTGTTGCGCGGAGAGTATAACACGAGTGCATCATGTATCACGGGCTTTTTTTTGCAATTGCTGCCAGCAGTTAAGTTACGTAGTTTGTGTTAACGCCATCAGGTGACGCTACTGTGAACGTGTACTAACTGTCGGTGTGTTCCGCATGTCAACAAACTTCGATTTATGTTTATACTCCAATGCTACATCGATATTTCAGAGTTTGTTTACATGCTGTACCAACCAACAGTTACAGTTAGGATATGTTGACACTGGCGCCGCCCGATCATGCGGCGTACCACGACCTACGTAACTTAACTGCTAGCAGCATTTACGGAATACAGCACAGGCTCTAAATTAAATTTTTTTTTTGGGTACTTTAAACGCATGTATGTGACACTTAAAATGAGATTTTTCTGAGTTGAGAATTTGTTTCATTCATCCTGGAATACCCGGGAACGCAAGCCAGACATACCTAACAACAATATTTTTGACCGAGAGGTTGACTTTTTTTGCAAAAATACTATCGTGTAGAGCGAAAAATTCCCTACTGAAATGGTCCTTTACTTTAATTTGAGGTAACATTACTTATAAGTATAAGAAATTTAAAGATGTTTTTGTCCAACATGAGAGTGAGAAAGACAGTAAGCGCGTGGACAAACAACTGACAACACAAGGAGCAGACAATATTTACCTTTTTACATCCAACCTTCAAGTTACCAGCAGTAGCTGACGCTCTTGCGTGTGCACATAGATATAGTTCTCACTGCTTACCGACTAAGCTCCAATGACCATGTGGCAACGTCGCGAGTTCATGCCGGCGCGCCATACCCTTTTAACTTCATGTAGGGGGAGTTTGGAACGTATTTTCAATCGCCTCTCATTTAAAAGCTATTCGCCCTAAAAAATTAATTCCAACGGGGTTCACGTCAGAAAAAATCGCTCTACACTTGGTTCTCGGGGAATGCCACCGTTACATATCATGCTGTAGAGAGTGCATTTTCAGAACTCGAGTCAGATAAAAAAAAATTAAGAGAAGTTGATTTAATTATTTGGGATGAGGCTTTAATTATTCCAAAAGAAGCATTGGAAATTGTAGACAGAACGTTAAGAGATTTGTTATACTGAAAAATATTTTGGAAATAAATTAATTATTTTAGGAGATGATTTTCGTTATATTCTCCCAGTGATAAAAAACGGTAATAGAAAAATTATACTTGAACAAAGTATTAAATCTTCATTTTTATGGAACTCATTTCAAATTCTAAAATTAGTGATCAATATTCGTTCTAACGATAAAGGATTTTCAAAATTACTATTAAAAATTGGGAAGGGGAAATAAAAACTTTTAACATTCCTAAAAATTAGATCTCAAATGATGAATGTTCTCAAATATTTTATAATATCTACAATTCGATGAATAGTGTTATACTTACATCGCATAACGAGAACACCTCTTATTTGAATAATAAAATTCTTAAAAAATTATTGGAAAATTTAAAACTTACTATAGAATATATAACGCAATTTATAAAGGGGTTGATAAATCAGACGATAATATTTATTTAAATTTTCCGGTTGAATTGTTGAACAATATTCGTAAAGGATTACCACCTCATGAACTTAATCTAAAAATTGGTATAATAGTGATGTTACTGAGAAATTTAAGTATATCAGATAGACTCTACTACAAATTACAAAATTATTATAGTAAATTATAGGAGGAGAAATAATAACTGAAGAAAAAATGGGAAACAGTGTCTTTATTCCAAGAATAACTTTAGACACAGGAAACTCCTCAACATTACCGTTTATTTTGTATCGTAAACAATATCCAACCGTTGTGGCATTCGCTATGACAATAAACAAATCCCAAGGTCAAAGTTTCGATAATGTAGGTTTGTATGTAAAAAAATCTTAATCTCTCACGGTCAATTATATGTGCCTTTATTAAGATGCAAAGATAATGATAATTTATTTATTTAAGTAGAAAGGCAAAAAAATACAGAAACAGAAAATATTGTATGCAAAGAGATTCTTCCATAATTTATTGACTTTACTTGATGATTTTTATAGATAAATCGGCAATATTTATAGTAATAAATTGAAAGTCACTTATTAATTTTTCATCATTTAACAAGTATACATGACATGATGTATGAAAAATGGTGTGGGGGGCCTATGGGTGGTCTGTGGAGGGACAGGCAAAATTGTGTGGGGGGCTGTGGGTTGTCTGTGGGGGGTCTAAGGAAAAAGTTAGAAAATTTCATTAGCGATGAAAACGGTTGAATTTCATCTTATTTGCGGGGGCTGTGGGTGGCTATGTGGAGGGTCTGTGGGGGGCTATGGAGGGTTTGTGGGGGGCTGTGGAGGGGCTCTGGAGGGATATGTTGAATGCCCCACACAAATAACTATATTATATAGGGAAATGTATGGGCATATTGTGATTTATGTTGATACATTATATTCATGGGGTGTGTGAGTAAGCGTAGATACTGGTATTAGGTATAAGTATAGTTTATTAGTAACAGTGTAGATATTACATAAGCACAGGTGCTTGTGAGCCGGCTGGCTTACGACTGGCCGTCGATACGCAGATCGACACGTACTTCGGTTCAATAGCGCTGGCTACACATACTCACACACTCATGCGCATACATTACACTCCTCCGCCCTTAAATTTAGTGGCTATGCGCGACGAGCGTCTTAGCTTAGTGACATCGGTCTTAACTAGCTGATTCTTATGGCGCTTACGAAACTTTCCGGGCGCGACATTAACACTGTACGTTGCAGGTGACAACTGTTTCTCGATTATGCCAGGATCTCGATTTTTTTGGTTGACGGTATAATTTACAACGCTAACGCTTTGTCCTGGCTCGAAATTGACTTGACGCGAACCTCGATAGGCTTTGACTTGCTCACGTTGGCTTTTTTCCACGGTATCTTGTGTGTGTACTGGGCGCAGTATGTCGAATCTAGTGCGCATCTCGCGGTTGTACATCAATTCAGCCGGGCTTTTTCCCGTCTTGCAGTGCTTACAGCTGCGATAATCGAATAAGAATATATCAATTGAGTCATTCAAGCTCTTTCCCCCTCCCACAATTTTTCCTACTTTATCCTTGAATGTATGAACAAAATTTTCGGCTGCGCCGTTGATTGCCAGATGATATGGAGACGAAAATGAGTGTGATATACCATTATTTTTTAAAAATTCTCTGAATTCGACGCTCGCAAATTGAGGACCGTTATCAGTTACTACATGGGTCGCGTAACCAAATCTCGCAAACAATTTATTGCATTCTTCAATCATTCTGTACGATTTCGTATTGTTCTTGAAATTAATGACTTCGGGCCATTTTGAATGGGCGTCTTTACCACAAGGAACATATGTCCCATGAACGGACCGAGGAAATCTAAATGAATTCGTGACCATGCTCTTTCGGGCCATGGCCACGGCG
This sequence comes from Copidosoma floridanum, assembly GCF_000648655.2. Next base: position 411,014 of record NW_019380086.1, on the reverse strand, counting down.
TTAAGACAGCCCTTCCCGGATTTTTTTGCTTTTCACTACATATTTCGCACGATTTAACTAAGGCTTCAATATCATCATCGATATTTGGCCACCACACGTACGACCTCGCAAACATTTTAATTTTTACCATACCAAGGTTTGACAAGTGAAACTCTCGCAATATTGCTGGTCTAAGTTCTTTTGGTATTACGATTCGAATGCCCCAAAATAAACATTCATTCTCTAAGAAAAGTTCGTTTTTTTTACTTTTGAAACTCTTAGCATATTCTGGCGTTTCCAAGGGCCATCCATTTTTTACATACAGCATAATTTGTTTACGAGGCACGCCTTGTTTCTTCCTGTACCGTTTTTCAATCGATTGAATCTAATCCGCCTTTAATGTAATAAAAAGATGTGAAATCTTGGTCGAAAATATCCGTTTCATCTTCGATTGGTAAACGTGACAGTGCGTTGCAATTCCCATTATCTTTTGATTTAATGTATTTGATGGTGTAATTGAAACCCGATAGTAGGTATGCCCATCTTTGTAATCTACTCGCCGCGGTAATGGGTATTCCCATTTTTAGGCCCGAAAATATGTTGCAACGGCTTATGACCGGTGCATAGAATAATCTCTCTGCCGTATACGAAATCGTAAAATCTTTTAAACCCGAACACTATCGCACTAGCCACCTTATCGATTATCGCTCGATTAATTTCTTTTGATGGAATTCTTTTTGATGCGTATGCTATGGGTCTCTCGGTGCCGTCATCATACAATTGAGATAAAATAGCCGATAGGCCGTGTTTTGACGCATCACAAGCCAAGATAATTTTTTTGCTTAGATCGTAATGTGCCAATACACGAGGTGATATAAGTTTCGCCTTGACCCAGTTAAACGCTCAATTTGATGCAACGGATACTTATTAATTATTAGCTGCGGATTTATAGTTAATTTGTAATCTCCGCATATTCGTACCTTGCCATTGCTTTTCATGATAGGTACGATCGGTGTGGCCCATTCGCTAGTTTCAACGTGTTCAGGATGCCCTGATTTAATTAAACGATCAATTTCTTCTTCGATCATCGGCTTGAGCGCGTGTGGCACATGTCTCGCCTTAAGTGCTACCGGCTTCGCATCATCTTTCAAATATAAGTTTACTTTACTTTTATTATATAAACCTGGGGACGGATCGAACAATGTAGGAAAATTCCTAGTAATGGACTCTTTAACATTCATGTTATTAATCTTAAATATTTGATTCGTCTCCCTTTGTTTATCTTTTAAATTTTGTAACGGCCAGCACCCAAACGCCTCAAGCCATTTCCTACCAATCAACGGTGGTCCCGAACCTGGCATAACAAAACAAATTAATCGCTTCTCTAACCCGATAAATTCCATTCTTAAATTCTTAAATTCTCCCGTAACATGAAACGCGTGGTCGTTGTAACCATACAACACGTTATTTGTCTGTTCGACTTTGAATTCAGAAAAATATTTACTTTTAAAATTTTCAGAAATGACCGTATAGAAAGTTCCTGTATCCAAAAACATTGAAACCGCTTTCCTATTAATCGTAAGTTTTAAAAACGTAGGCTCCGCGTTGCCTGAGCGCGTAATCTCGCTTTGTTTATTTTTACGCAGAACATAGAAATCCCTCATATACAAATTCTTATCTGATGGCGTCACCTTGGCCTCGCTCTCGTTACTGCTGCTGTTGTCATCGCCGTCCCGTTGTTTTCCAAATTTGTCCTCTTCTTGTCCACCTAAGTATTTCATCTCTGGTCTTGAAGCTTTGGCGATACAAGCCCTTTGTAAGTGCCCTCTCTTGTGGCAATGATTACACTTATAGTCTCTAAACTTACACGTAGCTGCGTTGTGGTCTTCACTATTACAACGATAACACTTGGCAGACTTTCTATCAGCCTTTATATTTGAATTTCGATTTTGACTATTGCTTCTAGCCTTGAATTTGAAAAAATTGTTTTGTGTTCTCTTTCCATCCAAGGTCTGGAGCGAACATAAAGCATTTTTCACTGCGCTCTCCCTAGCTTGAGCTTCTTTTAACGCTTTTTCAAAAGTCAAATCTTCGACTTTAAACAATGCTACTTTTGTCTCTTGGTCGCGAATTCCACATACGAATTGATCTCTACATGCTGCAGGCAAATCCGTAAACTCGCAATGTAAAGACAGTTTTTTTAATCGTGCTGCGAAATCAGCAACGCTTTCGTGGCTTTCTTGCTTTGCCATGTTGAATGTACAGCTTTCCATCGCTTGTGAGGGTTTCGGCGCCAAGTGATCTCCCATTATTTTAATCAGTACAGCGTAATCCTTTGTTACAGGCTTTGCTGGTGCGCATAAATTTTTTATCAATTTGTATGCGTCTTCGTCCAATCTAGTTAGCAAAATCGCTGCATTTTTATCGTCTTTAGTTTCTCTTGCCATGAAAATTATGTCCAGTCGCTCGACGAAAATCTCCCAGTCATCTTTGCTGAGGACGAATTCTAATTTTGCTGCTTCTGACTGGGCCATTTCTTCTGTTTCTTCCTCGTTTTCAGTTGCAGTTGCTGAATCAGTACCTTTAACCGGTACTGGCGCTTTTGCCTGTTCACGCACGACTTGCACTAGAATTTTACGCAGTTCATCTAACGTCGATTGGGCGTTGAATTCTACTTCTCTAAGGTTCAATTCTTGTATTACTCCTTGCTTAGATAAATTGTTAACCCAAGCCGTGCGAACTGTAGCGTCTGTAGATTCGTGAACTCCACTGGCCATTAATCCCGTAGCCAAATCTCCCACTGTTACTCAAACCATTATTCTCGAGATATTCCTATTTTAAACACGTTTACTTCAAAACGATCGCGACTTTCCTACTTACTCACAACCCACTTGCACGAAACGCCCGTTTTATTGTAACACGCGTTCCCGATTTCCTCGTCGCCAGTGTGATATATGTTGATATATTATATTCATGGGGTGTGTGAGTAAGCGTAGATACTGGTATTAGGTATAAGTTTAGTTTATTAGTAACAGTTTAGATATTACATAAGCACAGGTGCTTGTGAGCCGGCTGGCTTACGACTGGCCGTCGATACGCAGATCGACACGTACTTCGGTTCAATAGAGCTGGCTACACAAACTCACACGCTCATGCGCATACATAACACATATAATATAATAATAAATGAGTAAATCATAAGAAACCATTATTGCGTACAGTGGCCAAAACAAGAAAAAAATGAAGTACAAAATAAAAAAATTTGTAGTTAAGTAATTAGAAATTTGTAATAAAGAGTCACTTGAAACGTATAAACCAAAGTGACTAAAGGTTTCTATGAGCTTTGGCAGTGGACTTGGTTCAATAGTCAACACGTCTGCCAGCATATCTTCAGAGGGAATAAATTTTACTTCGAGTTCTTGATCTTCAATCGGCTATTTGATAAAATGGTGCCTGATGTTTATGTGCTCTTCATTCTTGGGCTAAACTTGTCATTCTTATGTAGGGACTAGAAGCCTATAGGGGTACATATGTGTATGTACAGAACTCTATTCATTTTCACTAAAATATTAACTATTACATTTTTACAATACAAATGCTACTGTCTCATTTATAATTAACATAAAATTTTTTACAGCACCTACTGAATTTACCAGTACCTCACGTCAACGGACAAGATATTACTAACCTAATATGTTATGCGCCCATATACGACTATATCTCACACGCAAACGTAAACGGACCTTGTCATAATAGTACGAGTCAAAATCTTATTTAATCTTGTATAGTTGTTGAAGTATCATCTTTATTAGAATACTGTCCGTATATAGTATTGACTACCGATCGTATTTCCACTTGTCTAATACACAAAATGTAGTAGATAATTGTAATAATGTAATCCTGTAACTTTGCAGAAACGAAGAAGTGAGAATAAAGGTATAGAAAAAAAGGGTTACTAAAAAATTTAAAATTAATGACCAGTAACATTTTCATGAGTGAAACAGATCAAGTCTTTGGAACAATACGGGTAAGTGTACCTATTTCCGTGGCGTATGTTAAGAAATCCAAATTAAATGCACCATAAAATATTGAGTAATGACAAAATCCTATGGATTTTTTTCTTAAGTCTTGCATAAACTCTTAAAGATTATTTAAAAATTTTTTTCGACACTAAAAGTTGAATGGATTATTATTAAAATTAACAAAAATAGTATGCAGGTATTACCGTGGTCATGTACCTATTACCGTGTACATATTACCGTGGATGTCTCAATCACAGGCGTCACCACGGTAATACGTACACGATCGTCTAACATACTCTTGGTACCTAATACCGTGCATAAATATGATTTTCCCTATAAATTAATCATATAAATATTAAATTTTTATCCTAATTTGAGCTATTCTTGGATATTAATATCAAATAATTTTTTTGCGACCGCTATTACACTTTTCCAAAAATTAAACAGCATTTTTGTAAATGCACGGTAATAGGGCAGACCACGGAAATATGTACACTTACCCCTAGCTACCACAAACAAAAATGATCAGTTGGATGATATTGATTGTAATATTAGTTCTGTATGCGTGGGTAACACTGATTTGGTAATTGTTTTTTATACACAACTTATAATAATCTATATATCTTAATTTCCTTTTAGTTTTAAATTCTTTTTGTTTCTTGGAAGCCAACTAAACAGCACAAAACTGTCATGACCATGAGGGAAGAGAGTACAATAGAGAAATAAATAAATCAGTTTATAAAAGTGTGTGAAAACGGAAATAGAGTACATAAAGAAAAAAGTCTTATAAAAACATCGCTAGTAAGACATAATTCGGTTAATTTGCAAAAAAAGAAAAGCCAGTTATCTGCAATGTAAATGAATCTATCAGCAAAGATAGCAATCAATAAGAAAAAAAAGAGTATAAATGAGTTCAGTGGTTTTAAGTGAAGAATAAAAGAACTGGAACTGGAGAATGCTCAGTTGAAGAAGCAAGTTGAAGTATATAAACAACTGCCATCAATGAAAGAAAAGAGTTACGAGAGTGGCAAAACGCAAATTAGAATTAACAAAAAAGCATATTCGAGAAATTGAATGAGTACGGTAAAGAATTTTTTGTATTTGAAGGGAATACTCCAAAAACTTGAAGTCGGATATTCATCGAGTAATTATAATATTAGGCTGAAAAATTGTTATAAAAATTTTTATGCATCAACCATTCAAACAATTGCTTTCTGTAAAATGAACGTGTCTCGACGATAGACAGGGAGTCAAAAATCTATAGAATTTCATAAAATTAGACTTTATTCATCTCTATACTCATTAATCTTGTGCATCTACTATGTATATTTTAGTACAAAGCCACCGTAAAATTTACAAGTAGTTCAAGTGTAAATAATTCGTAAGTCAGTAATATAAATACTTGTTTTAAAAAAAATAACATGGTTTTTTTTACCTAGATTACTTGTATGTTGTAGCTTTACTAATGCTTTAAAATAACTTTGAAACAAGGGCTTAAATTAATTAACCTCTACGTTTATTTGACAGAATTTTTCCTTATGATCTTAACATACGATTTCCTCAAATACGGATTTCATAGCTGAGGTGTTGAAGCAGTGGTATAGAAGTTATGAAATACGGCCCTTACAAATCGACTGTTTCCAATAAGTCTCATCCCAATGTCATAAGACTATCACATGTGTGATTTGACAGCCTATGATAAAAGCGAGCGTGTAGTATACAACAAGTATGTTTGTTGGCTGTCATCCAGTTAGTAATTTGGTTCTGTGTGATTATGCTATGTGTTGATGTATTTTAGAAATATCTTAACATACCAGAATACATTTTTTTACAATTTTATTAATGTATTAGGTATAAGTATAGTTTATTAGTAACAGTGTAGATATTACATAAGCACAGGTGCTTGTGAGCCGGCTGGCTTACGACTGGCCGTCGATACAAAAAAGTCAACAGTGGTATAGGATGCGATTTTCGTAGAGTTTGGTTACATAGGTCTTGCGCAAAAGTCAACCTCAAAAGCAAAAAAGTCCAAAAATCAAATTCGTTTTGCGGTACATGTATTACAAATTTCTCCGATATAAAAGTAGTTTTCAAAAAACTTTTAAAAAAAAACAATTGTCTGATTGGATTTCATTATACCACGATTAAGTATTTTAACTAAAAAATAAAAAAGTAGAATTTATTAATTAAAATTTTTGCTAAGTACTTTAGGTTCCTAGTTTTAGTGTTCCATACAAATAATAATATTATTGTTAGCGTATTATATATTTATGTTTAATTATTTGTAGGTAAATATAATCTTTTAGAATAAATTCATTATGTATATCAATATGGACATTGTTTTGATTGGGATTGCCATAAACGACGATTTCTGTTTAATTGTATGTTGTAAGATAATCATATTTGAATTGAATGGATTAAAAGAAATGAAAATTATTAATGCAAATAACTACCGTATTAGTAAAATTACTCCAGCAGTTTTTCTAAAGCTTGATGAGTCTGGTGAGGACAAATTTTGCGAAGCTGTTATGTACATTCGAAGGAGAAATTTACTGCAGCATGAGTCTGTTGTTGTAATTAATGAGAAATAAAAAATTATAATCTTTTTAGAACAAATGAGTATGTTTATTTTTGTTACAATAATTGCGTGTATATTTAATATACTTCCCGTAACTTAAATTTAAACAATTTTATCATATATACGTACACTTATCAACAATCATGGGTTGCGCACACATAAGGTCACGTAAGTATGCAATAGTAAAAACTATTGAGTATTAACTGAATTGAAATGCACAGGCAAGGTTATTGAGTGCGCAAGGATCGGATTATGCAAATCATGGAAATGGACTAGACTCCGTTGTCCTTTGGCGTACGCAAAGACTGGAAACCTCGCGTATGCAACGTATCGCGTATTCTAGCTGAAGCAACACGGTAAGTACTGATGGTTGCTTGTGCACGCATAAACTCGCCATATAGGCAACAGTGAAAACAAATCGCAATAATAATGGTATTAAAGTTGCGCAGGCAACGTGATTGCGTGCGCAAGGATCAACTCTTATATGATACAAGATTATGAACTGGACTCTTCTTTGTCCTTTTGCTTCTTTGCCCAAATACTGCTAATTCTGCCCACGCAACGTAATAAGTACGCATGCTAAACATTACTCACCGATAGCGTACGCATCATTTAAAGTGTGAACGTATAAAATAATGGTTTTTAGGACTGCGCACGCAAGTTTTATTATAGCTGCTCATCTTAACCCTCTATACTGTTACACTGCATACTCAAAACGTTCATGCATTAAAAGTAGTACATCCAGCACTACCTCTTGACTACATAAGACAACCACCACACCATTTTCATCATACATCCCTTATCTACGTATTACCACTTCAGAGACTGCTTGTAGCCCACCTTGCAGCAAAAAGTTACCAATATAGTTTTGTGCATAATGTCGCCGACCCTGTATTCATTGTCTAGGGTCATCCACTTCCTTTGGAGATAACAATAGTCATTAACTCTCACAAAATTCTAAATTGCTGTCTTCTCTATTCGTATGTTAGGTTATTTTAAAATAGACAATACGTTTAATGAGCATGAAAAACGACTGAACAGCACAAACTGTACGAACAAAACGAACGAATGATGAGAATTGAACGTGCCCTGTCATTTAAATGTATACTTTGCATAACCTTTCCATTGTTAGCTTCCTCTCTTGCTTTGCCACTAAAGATTCTTTAATAAACTGGCCTTCATTTCGTTCTCAAATTTTTCTTTAAGTAGTTCTTATCGTTCTTTTTTTATGCAAACTAAGTCTTCACTCATTTCCATCATGAGAATCTAACGCAAAAGCAATGATAGAATCAAACTAGCACAACGGCGAGCAGGTACGTCTACGCCAATAAGTACAGCGCACCGTCAGCTGCTTTAGCTCATCGTCCGCTAAACACTGACTCAGCTATTATTGGTTTAAAAGTTGGTATTCCTACCAATTATTATATACTGTTGGTAGGAATATCAACTTTTATCTATTCGAGGTGAGATGTGACTACGAGCACTGAAAAGCCTGTACAAAAATAAATGAAGTGGCCAACGTTGAAATTATATCTTCTCCTATTTAACTTGTTAAAAAAAAAAGCGCCAATTGGGCATTATTTTATAGTGTGAAAAAGCATCATGCGGCAATAACGCATACTAAAACCTGTCCTACGAGTATCAGCTCGCATCTCAATTTGAGTTTGTATCTCTGCGCGTAAGAGCCTCTTTAAGAAGTTAAAAAATCTTTTGAAAAATTATGTCAGATAACTGACGTTCCTTTTTTTATAAACAATAAGCTTGCTTAAATATTGTTGGATTAAAAACTATGGACATGGTTTTCCTGGAGTAACTCCGCTGTCGGGGTGGCTTAAGTGTCTCTGACATTACGGAACTCTTTTAACTGGCTGCCACTGTTGATAAGTTGGTGGAGGCCATAGATCCAATCCAAGTCCCTATTTCCTCTATCTCCGCTGAAGCTCATTCGCTCGAAGCACTGCAACAGGAAGTAGCGCGTTTATCCGAAGAATTAAAGCAGTTAAAAACTCAATCCTTCAATCGTAGTCATTCCAGGTCGCGTAATAAGAGCCAGTCAGGCGATAGAAACGTAGACGGACTGTGTCGCCTTCACAAGAAATACGGTGTCCAAGCTCGATGCTGCTGCAAGCCCTGCTCGTGGAATCTGGCTCTGGAAAACTGACGAGTCCCAGCCACATTGAGGCTGTGGATGGGACTCACCCTTCTCATCGCTTCTATGTCCGCGATTTTACTTCAAGCCGCATATTTTGGTCGATGCAGGTGCGTAGGTGTCCCTCATCCCTGGTAACCCGAATAAATAATACTATTCTTTGAAGCTACAACTTATTGCAGCTAATGGTACCCCAATCAAGGTTTACGGTGAAGTGGAATCTACCTTCGATCTTCGACTTAAAAGCCCTGTTAAGTGGAATTTCTGTGCAGCAGATATCCTTTACTAGATCATCGGAGCGAACCTGCTCAAAGCTTACGGTATATCAGTAGAGTTCAGAAACTGCAGAATTTCAGACCTGACGTCTCACATTCGCGCACATTTCGTTTAAGAACCTCACGCATTTTTGGTGCACATAGTTTCCTCGTTTGAAGTTAGTAAGCTCCTTATTAATTTTCTTGAGATGACTGGCCCCAAGCCTTCAAGGCCCATTGGTGCGACTGATGTTCCTTAACACATCATCAAAAAGGCCCCTCGGGCAGAGCACTTTCGCCGTTTGAACCTAGACAAATTCAAAGCGGTTAAACAAGAATTTGAGAGACTAATCGAGAAAGGTTACATCCAACATTCAAGTAGCCCCTGGGATAGTCCACTGCACCTCTCTAAGAAAAAAGACGGTACCAGGCGTAGCTGTGGTGACTACCGTGGCCTTAACAGTGTCATAGAATCAGATAAATATCCACTATTGTATCTACACGAGTCTTCTATTATTTTGCACGGAAAAACTCATTTTTCTAAATTGGATCTCTTCAAGGCTTACCATCAGATCCCGGTAGCTCTTGAAGACATTCCGAAAACTGCGGTCATTACCCCATTTGGGTTATTTGCATATCTGGTTAAGCCCTTTGTCTTGCATGACACTTGTCAATCTTTCCAGCACCATATCAATCGTGCCTTGAGCGGTTGTGAGTTCGCGCTCGCATGTATCGACGATATCATGGTCCTCTCTTCGAGCCAAGAAGAACACCGTAAGCATCTAAATATTATACTGGAGTGTCTCCAGCAGTTTGGCCTTCGTGTAAATTCCGCCAAGTGCGAATTTTCAAAACTCGAACTCTTATTCCTTGGTTATGCCGCTAACAAAAATGGTTTGAGCGCCACAGCAGAAAAAGTTAGTGTTAGCAGATTTCCCAAAATCTAAGACGATCGTTCAGCTACGTCGCTTTTTAAGTTTGGTTAATACTTACCGAAGTTACTTAAACCATGCAGCGTCCGTCCAAGCTCTTCTCCACGAATTGACTTAGGGGGTATTGAAAAATGACTACCGTGAGCTCATGTGGTTGCCCGAAATCAAGTCAGCGTTTGAAAAAGTTAAAACTGACCTAGCAAACGCCGCTCTTAACAGTCACTCCTCTGCAGAGGCTACAACTCGTTTGGTTACTGACTCATCCGAGCTATCGATAGGAGCCGTTTTAGAGCAGCTTCTGGAGAGCTCTTGAAAACCATTAGGATCCTTTTTATGAAAGTTTCTCCCCGAAAAAACGAGGTATTGTCCGCACAATTGCAAACTTAAAGCCCTGTTGAAGGCCGTTAAGTACTTCAGCTACTTTTTAGTGGGTCGAGATTTTGTCATACGCACTGATAACAAAACCTTAATTTACGCTTTTCGTCAAAAAGCCGAGAGAGCTTCTCCCCGACAGGCTCGCTGCCCATCGTATATTTCACAGCTCTCTACCAGAATTGAACACATAGCAGATGTGGATAACATAGTCACAGACACACTGTCTCGAGTCGATTTGATCTACCTCCCAGTAGATTTTAAAATTCTCACGTTAGTGCAAGCTCAAAAACTGGACCCTGATTTCAACGAGCTATTTGAAGAGCCAGAGAAGTGTTTACTCAAACTCAAAAGCATAGAATGGAGGCAGGATCACCATCGTCTATACTGCCGTCCAACGAAAAATAAGGTATAAGTGACATGAGAGACAAACTGAGAAAATCAAGGAAAACTAAGTGACTTCAAAAATCAATAATAATTTGAGTATTGGACCGCGGAGAAACTGTTTTGTAAATAAATATGGTATAATTATTTTATTTTCCGCAAAAGAAAACGATTTTTCGATGGGAACTATGAAAATCTGTACTTACCCTTCTAACTCGACGCAATTTTCTCGTAAAAAACGGGTACATGCAAAAATACAGCTTACCCAAAAATACAGTCACCTACCCTTTTTGTTTGATCGCTGACAAAAATTATTAGCAATTTTTTCAATTTCCGTTCAATTATAACTAAATCACGTTATAAGATATTTAATTTGTAGATATGCTACTAGGCGCAGAATTTTCTGACGAATCGATTAGTACAAATAACTCATTTTCGACAAAAATGTATCTGATACCTTTTTTTTCGTTGGACGTGTCTGGCAACATCCTCCGTCCGTATATTCCGGAATCCCTCCGAGAGCGCGTTTTCGACCTTTTTACACACCCGCGTACCCCAGTGGCAAAGTTACCGACGTAATTATTAAACAGCGATACGTATGGCCAGGTATGCATAAATATATCCGTGCTAAATGCAAAACGTGCATGGATTGACTATTTGGGTTTATTTACTATTCCCCGCTTAGAATTATGCAGCGCCTTACATCTTGTAAAGCTTTACAAAGAAAGTTTTGAAGCCTTTGAATTTCCTATCCGTAATGTTATTTTTTGGTGCGATTCTACGACCGTGTTACACAAAATTAAAAAAATCAATTCGTGATTTAGATATTTTCGACGCAAACAGAGTAGGAGAAATTCAAACTCTTGACGACGTAGTTGAGTGGAAGCACGTAAGATCGGCTGATAACCCTGCAGACGCTTTATCTTACGGTCAGACACCGTCTGAATTTTTGTTTAATTTATCATGGTTAACTGTTCCTAAATGGTTATCTCAGCACGAATCGCTATGCCCACAAGACATCGCCATCACCACACCCTCAGTAACACAAAATAATAATTGTTTAGCAGTCACCATACGCTGTGATTTTTTCACTAGATTTTCTGATTTCTTAAGTTTAATTAAGTTTGTAGCTCAATGCTTGCGTTTTAAAGTTTCAAATAAAATATACCGCGGTAAAGTTATTTGGGTAGAAGAAAAATTAGCAGCAGAAAAAGTAATCTCTCGAATTTTACAAGCCAAACGTTTCTCAGTAGAGATGAATTTAATCAAACATGGTAAAATTATGCGTTTAAAGGATTTGAATCCATTTATTGATTCAGAAGGTATTTTGCGAGTTGGTGGTCGTTTTGCGAAATTCTTCTGTCTCAGATGATTATAAATGCCCAATCCTTTTACCATCAAAACACCCGGTTGTCAATCTAATTATTCGCAGAATATACCTGGTAAATGGACATGCAGGAATTTAATCTACTTTGAGTTTTATTCAACACAATTATTGGATTTTAGACGGGAAAAATCGGGTACACAGAGTGGTTCAACATTGTGTTACTTGTCTACATTACAAACCGATTGTTATTCATGCTAAAATGGGTGATTTACCTGAAACGCGAGTTAATGCGGTGCCGAAATTGAGTAAAGTTGGTGTCGATTTTTTTGGTACGATATTTCTATAAAAGAGAAAAAGCTTCGGAACTGGAACAGGGTCAAATCATCAGTGATTTTACTACTGAAGCTTTCCTTAGTGGTATTAGACGTTTTATTGCTCGTCGAGGAATACCGCAGCACGTTTTTTCTGATAATAGAACAAATTTTGTCGGGGCTAATAATCGACTTAAGGTAGTTGTACAGCAAATTGAAATATAGGATAGAAAATTATGATATTTTGCAGGATGGTAGATTAATGCATAAAAATAAGAAATCTAAATTTTTGTGACCCGAGGGTACCTATAAAGGGAGATATTCATAATTATTTGCATGCCTTGAGTTTTTGTTTACATGCCAATTCAACATGGCGTCTTATGGGAAACCGCGGAGCTGTCTGTATATTATCATTCATATCGTTGCTAATATAGGATAGGTTCTGATGCCCTTTAGACAGTAGAAAGATAATTAAATGACATTTATATATTCGCTTTCAAAACCTTCCAAGGGTACTTGTGAGAAAAGTAATTAAATAGTAAAGCGTGAAGAACGTGCATTTGTGAGACGCTATTTGAAAATATGGCAACGCCGCATAATCTGATATTACGCGCGCGGTTTGAAAGGTAAATAGGTACATATGATTGCTCGTAAATCCTGATTACTGCAATCTCTCTTATAGATTTTCAATTATTGTTATAGGACGTATATTTTAAATAAATATGATAAATAAATATATAAATAATAAAACGAACTGATATACAAAGAACATAAAAACAATTTTATTGCCATATATTACTTAAAAATGAAATAAACATGTTATAAATTAATATTTATGTAATAAATATTTAATATTTATTTTTTAAATAATTAAATAGCCTATTTTTAACTTTATTATTTTTAGTTACTCGTGCATTATATACTTTCTCGCTTACCCTTACACCTTTCCAAAAAAACTTCTTATTTTTTTCTTTGGGCATGACTATTTTATTAACTAAAAAAAAGATACACACGCTTCTCCTTTTGCTACAGCTGATCAACGAAGTGCTCCTTCTATGATGCTCTGAACACACACTTACAGGCACACACACATGACCGCAAAGCGACGTTGCCAGATCGTTCTACTACACAAATCAAAAAGTTTCATGACTCTTGCGGTACCTGTACAACTACCTTAAGGAGCTTTATGAATTTTAAAGATAAAACCAATTTAATTGCAAAATACATGAATATGCTATTCAAAACAACATCATTTGGCATTTTACCCCCCCCCCCCTTTTATCCCCACATTTGGCAGAATTTGGGAATCAACGGTCAAATTATTTAAACACCATTTAAAACGAGTTGTTGGTGCTTAAGTGCTTACGTTTGAAGAATATGACACTTTGGCCGTTGAAGTTGAGGAAATTTTAAATTCGAGACCTATCTGTACTCTATCTTTGGATCATAACGATCTGCAAGCTCTCACACCAGCACATTTACTTATAGGAAGACCAATCACTTTGTTGCTCATTCGTGACTTCCATAGAATTTCAGAAAACCGTTTGCGATCATGGAATTTCATATCGAAGGCGAGAAACGATTTCTGAAAGATATGGTACATCGAGTATTTGAATGAACTTCAAAAAAGACAAAAATGGCAGGAAGGAAAGGGAGAAATCAAGGTGAACTTAGTCGTACTTTTATTGGATAAAAAATTTCCTTGCGCTAATTAGAGGCTGGGAGTGGTCGTTGAGGTTCACCCTGGAGATGATGGAGTGGTGCGAGTGATAACTGTGATAACAGCTAATAATACTTATAGACGAAATATTATCGATCTATGTCCTTTACCAGAAAAAGAAACTAAAATTTAGTAAAATTATAATTTTGCTAACATCTTACCTAAAGAAAGATCTGTTTGTTTAAACGTTAGTGATTGTTCGTATCTCAGACTCAATTGTTATCGAAATGTTTACTTATCCTTGTAAAAAATCAGGTCCTAAGATTGTAATTAGATTTGTACACATCCCATGTTTATTTTGAATGCAGGTATGTTTAATCATAAGTACACTTTATCAACATGCACCTTAGCCAAATAATTTTCATTACCAAAACACTTTGCTCATCTTTACGTTTCACAAACGCAGGGGAGTATGTTGTGTAGTTTATTCTCTTAAAAAAATACGAATTTCGGTGTTCGATAAAAGTCTTAAGATTCGTGCACGTAAATTTACAAAAAAATGTATAAAGAAAAAACGATCAGAATATGAGTATGAAAAAATTTTCGGTTTTTTGCGTATACAACTTTACTTCTCACAAAGCCCTCTCTCTGATCGCACGTCGCTTTAACCCTCGTTTTTAACTCTAAAAAGAAAATTGAGATCAACTACAAGCTTGCGTTAATCGTGAGCAAACATCGTCTCCCAGCGAGGCATTAACGAAATTTCGTGTTGACGAAAAAAGCGGTCCTGCCTGGCCAGCAGACCCAAAAAAGTCGAGCTCCTTGCTTACATCTTTATTCACGTTAAATAAATCTAAGCGACAGATTTATCGCGAACATAATTCCTGGCAAGGTACAATTGTTATTTTAAACACCACATACTGACACATATCTTAATTTACTTAAGCATATTTTGTTATTCTCACCCATGATTTACTAATGTACAACCCTTTGATATAATAAATCAGGTCCTTTGCCGAAAGGCTTTTTCCTGCAATAAGCTTTTTTCATTTTATACTTGTCTTGTTTTAAATACTCAAAAATCATCTTCTAATTTAATTTAGAGAGCGACGCTTGATCCCTGGGGTCTTGCTCTCTACACAGCATTTCATTTTTAATTTTAAAATAGCTACGCATTCTACGTT
Source organism: Copidosoma floridanum (assembly GCF_000648655.2). The sequence continues at coordinate 395,862 of NW_019380086.1, read as the reverse complement.
ACAGTCGCCCCGTACACGCTACATTTCCTAATACTAACGAATAGCTCCAAAGTACTCCAAATACAGACACTTGTACTTGTAACCCAATAAACTTTTATTTAACTTTATACCAAAGTCTTTTGGGTACTTTTAGTAATCTGATCTACATCTTCAGGGACGATTCTCTACAGTAATAGTGGAGGAAAGAGGTTCTGCTGGGGGAAAATTGTGGGGCTGCGTTTACGAAGATGTAAAGAAAATACTGTTTATTCCAAATAAAGACCGTAAAGCTCAGGTAAATAAAGAGATCTGGCCTTGACTTTTTTTTTAGGTAAATATATAATTACATTTTTTTTAGGTAAACATGTACAAATCATTTTAGTTTTGCATCTTTTGTTAGTAACGATCTAGAACAAAAAAAAAATTCTATTTATAATATTAAAATTCAAGGCCAAATCTGTCACGTAACTTCCGATACTTTAAAATGAGATCATGGCAAAGCACCAAAGCATAGTCAGTTGTATATGGATGGCAATCAACCAACAATTAAACAAATAATTATTTCCAGTAAAACTATTAAGTTATTTAGGGAACATCAACAACACCGATGTAATAAACTGTTAACCGCAGAATGTGATGCAATTATCATTTCAGACTCAAGTTTTCCGGAAAATATTGATTCATCCGTGGATCCGAAATCGTTACCAAAAAATCGTCCAAAAGAAACAAATTTAAAAAAATTGTCGTATTTCATTAATTAATGGTATTTCTTATTTCTTTTAATATTTCCTTCAGGAAATTTGAGATAGAGCACTAATTATCCATAGAATTTCTTAAACGGAAATAAAAGCTTACTCTTTTATAATATTTCTCATATACATTGTCATACAGACCTGATTAACTAAATTTTAGTCTTTTGCTGTATGCCGAAAAATTGACACAACTATTCATACATTCCTATATAATGATTGAACACAGCCATTAAAAATATTTAAGAAATAAGCGAAAACGATTAAGAATTAAATGCTATAAAAGATTATTGGATGCAATTGTTAATAGTTCTTCGAACATTTAAAAAAATTTTTTAAAAAAAGAAAAAATTGATGATCCTTTTATCTTACTATCAACATATATTGGCAGTCCCAGTTATATGCAACAGCATTACCAAGATGCAATGGCCATTATGAGAAAACGTAGATTAAAATTAGACTTTTTTATAACGATAACATGCCATCTAAAATAGAAAGAAACTAAATAAATTTCATAAAAATTTCCAAAAAATATTACTTCTAATGATACTCTCAATATTACTGTTAGATTATTTCGTACAAAATTCCATAGAGTTTTGAATGTCATTACACAAAAAGTTTCGTTGGAAAAGTGATAATGCTTAAACAGAATTAATAATAAATGTATCAAAAATTTTTTCTAAACCATTTTCTAATGTAACTAATATATGAGAAAAAATAACGATTTGTATAATCATGTATGTAAGACTAATGTATTCTATATCTGTTTTATCCTATGTCTAGATAACAATATTACTTTATTTACTTACTTCATTATAAATGTACATATTTAACGCTTAGTATTCATTTTACACCTCCTTTTCTCATACATATTATTTGGTCTGCTCCATATTTTCGCTATTTTACATGAGTGAACATCCTTTAACGTTTCATTTATATCTATAACACCATTTAATTCTCCGCATACTTTATTTTCTTTTACAATTACACACTCTTTTATTAAATGTTCTACGCTCCCTTCTTACTACTACAAGACTCAAATAATCTTTTATCTATTTCCAACCAATATCTGTTTCCACCATTTAGATTACCGCATCTCACTTTTGCCATATACCATACCTTTGGATTGGTTATTTAGGTACTCCGCACTTCTTATTCCCATAATATCTTTATATCTAGAGTTATACTTTGAGTTTTTAATTTTGGCTCTCTTTACTTAATTGTCTATATCCCTCATACGCTCACCTATCATATCCTCTGCTAGTATGTTTTGACTTCTCCACCCCACCAGTGTACATTCACTATACACTAAAGTATCCACTAAATCCTTCTTATTCAAAGCTAACAGAACCATGTCATCTGCGTATGCAAGGGACCACAACCTTACTTTATTAATTATAACCCCTCCAATATTCCTAGCTTTGAATATCTCTTCTAACTCGACGATATATACATATACAAAAAAGACTCGGGCTCAGCGCCCAATCCTATCTTGATCCTTTTAAAGTCCAAAATTCATCGAATAACTCCTCATTTCCTTGATTCTTCCTTGATAATTCCTTAATTCTTTTGATAAAATTTCGACTGAATCCTATTTTACTCATTGTATCCCAAAGCTTTTCCCTATTTACCGTATCAAAAGCTGCTTTAAAATCTTCAAAAAGCGCAATTACCTCACCCTTTTCTTTTTTCATTTTTTTTCCATTATAGTATGTGGTCCACAATGAAAATATTATCAAAGGTCGGTCTACTCGTCCTGAATGTCACCCAACCCTCTGGTGACACTTTCTTCTCCTCCATTTCTACTAACAGTTTCTCTTTTACTATTTAAGTATATAACTTATAGCTGGTAGGAAGTAAGGATATTCTTCTGTAATTTTTTGTGTCATTTCTATCGCCCTTTTTATGCAGGGGCACTACTATCGCTGTTTTCCATATTTCCTGTATTCCTTCTCCCACCCATACCTTATTTATTACTTACGTGAGCTTATCTCTGACTCCTGTCCCAAAATAGATCCAGGCCTCGTTTGGTATACCGTCATATCCTGCAGCCTTTTTTCTCTTTAATTTTCTAATTGCTGATTTAACTTTTACCTTACTTATATTTTCTCTTTCTTCCCTATCGTTTCACATTTTTCCTATGAATCTACACACTTCTTACTTTTACATCTTAATAATTCTCTAAAATGATACACCTACTCGTTCAGACTTATGTAATTGTCTATGTTCCCTTTTGTTTTCCTGTATTTATTCAGATACTTTTACACATCACTTTCGTACTTAACGTTCCTCAGCTCTTCTACTTGTCTTTTTTTAAATTCTCGTTCCTTTTCCCAACAGGTTTCTTTCCAATCTTCCCTAGCTGGTAGGTACTCCAGCATGTCCTCTCACCCCTTCTGCTACCTTAACAAACTTCTTTTTGCCTTCTTTTTTTTGTTGTTAGACTCTCTGTACCACCAACCCTTAAAATCTATTCTCTTTATTTTAATTTTTATCAATTTTTTAATTGTGGCACTAAACACGTGTTTATTCAGTATTCCCCAGGCTTTTTCCATTCCTCCTGTACTATCACCTAAACTTTCTTCTGTGCCAATTTTAAATAATTCAATTCTTTCTTCCGTTGACGAAACCACCACTTTTTTTCTCACGCCCTGCTGTCTGACTTTAGTAGTTTCTTTTAAATTTATTTTCCTTTCCCTAATAATACTTTCAACGGCACATGGTCTGACTCTATCCTATTACCTACCTTAAAACTCTGAATTCACTCAAACATTTCCTCATTAGTTAACACATAATCAATTACTGATTTTACCTTATGCCCTACATACGTAAATTTCCCCTTATAATCCCCCTCTATCGAGCCGTTTTACAAAAATCAACCACTGTTATTTATCAAATCTATAAGTCTTCCCCCCTTATTACTTATCACTATGTTCTTACGACACCTTGCTTCACCCGAATCTTTCATTTTTTCTTAGCTACCACAATTCACATTACCTATTCTTATAATAAATTTCCCACCAATTAGTAATCGGCCTTTATTTACCATATCTTGATTTTCTAGAATTTCTACAGTCCTTATAAGATCTTCTCTATTATATATTGAAATAAAACTTATCCCTACCCCTCTATCACCCCATCCTTTTAGTTCAGATCTGATTATACCCACCCCCATGACTTCAGTTAACTTACAGTTTGCATTCTAAAAACGCTTTTTTAAACCTATTATGAAGCCCCCGTTTAACTACCATATTTGTTATGTCTCACCACGTGCACTGCCTCCTATACAAATTCCGTAGACAATTTTTCTTCTAAATTATTCCATTTTTTTCCTTCATCCAGGTTTCCAACAGGCTTACGAAATCTGCATCTTCTACATATTCCCAGAAATCTCTATCCTTATTGCTAATCCCTACTTCATTCCAAAAAATTACTCTATTTATTTAATCATGTTCTTTCACTTTGTTTTGCCTGATTTGCAATTTCCTTTCGTTCCTGGCTTATGTAAAAATCTCATTTAACGTCTCATCTCCTACCTGTTGATCTCCCTTACTCTCTTCGGCCACTTTTACTGTCTCTTCGTCCGAATCTTTTTCATGCAAATTTTCCCGCCATACTGCCTTCAGCTTCTTCTCTAGCATGTTTTGTTTTAAACTTTGCATCTCTTCTGTGTAACTCTGCCTCATTCTCTTGTTTTCCTCCCTCTCTTGTCTGCATTTTCTTAATTCTTCTTTTATCTCCGTCTGCATTATCTTTTTGCTCTCACTGACATCTTTTACTTCGAAAGATACCCTCCTAGAATCATCTTGACTAGACTGCTTCCTACTCACTGCGTTTTCACTTTTTTTGACACTGACACCTTCCTTCTTCTTCACTGCTTCTTCCTTACTCAGTTTTTCCTCTCCTCCTTTTGTCTTGTGCTCTGACGAAGTTGGCTTCAGGGGCTCGATTGAGGTATGGAAAAGCGAAGTCGCGGGAGATTATTTTCTCGCGCTTTTGAATTCGCGTTCAAAATTGACAGTACTTATCATTAAGCTTTCTGGTTCCTGCTCCAGTGCTCCACAAATGTACAAATTAAATATACGTAAAGGCAATGTATACTTATATTATGCACAGCGAAAAACTTCTGGACTTGATTTGAAAAACAATCGGCCTATGTACGGGAACATGGTAGTGCAGTGGATACTCTGTTTATTTTGCGCATAAGCTGAGCCTCAAAGGGCTGCTGTTTAGCTGAAAAAAAGTGACATTTTAATGCGAGTGTCAATGGAAATTTATCAAACCATATATACATATTGCAGTATTAATTTTTTAATCATTAATTCAGTGTTATTTTAGAAAAAACATCTTTATCATTATCAATCAATGAAGTTTGAAATCAATACATTATAAGTATTTCCCTTAGTTCAATTTATGTAATTGAATAAAAAATGTAACAATTGAAAACAGTTAATGATTTATCATTGCAATTGAAAATAGTTATTTATTAAATTCTGACGTAGCACCATTCCAACTTGATACTCATTATCTGCTTCAACATGCCTCCGTTCATAAAAATTGTCATTTATGTATTGAGCAGCTATGTTTGGTATAGGCAGTCTAATAATAAATAATAATAACTTTTTCGGTTGTATTAACTTGTTATTCTTAGCCATATTAATTATGTAATATTTTGTGATCATATGAAAAAATCTTACCCTTCAGATATCAGGAAATTGTGCAATATCACACAAGCATTTATAATTTCAGAGATAAAATGGGGATCATAGTGTAAGGCTCTTGAATTATTTAAGCATCTCCACTTATTCTTTAACAATCCAAACGTCTGCTCAATTTTGCATCTGGCTCCACGCAAAGATCTGTTGAAGTTATCTTCAGAAGATCCTTGTACAACATCTGGCATCGGGGTCAATAAAATCCGAGATGGTGTGTAACCCCCATCACCTTAGTAAAATAATTTTGATTTTATATTTGTCCAAAATAATAGTCCTCATTTACTTTAGTCAATTCAAAACTACTCAGAAGAACGTGTGATTTTGCGTGTAGAGTTATAAGAATAGAGTGCACGAGAGAGCAGTTACTCCGTGATCAGACCATTGAGAGAGCGCCTATGTCTGACGGCCCCGTCTGTCTTTATTTATATGATTATAGTTTTTGCGTGGATAACCCAGTGCTCACGATACATACCTTATATATTTCATATCTTAACTTATAAAAATAATGAGTCACGTGATGAAGCCTTATTATTAGTTGTGTAATTGGCTAAATAATTAGTTAAATTTTTTGGGGTTGTTGCAGGAGGCGCAGCCCCCTAATATATAAGTAATATGTGACACTTATGTAATAGAGAGAAAAAGGCTTACGATAGAGTTTTTTCTAAGCTCTCCTTTACTATGTATAAAATGTAAATAACCTATCAAATAGTAGGGTCCCTTTTGTACGTTTTCCCTTAGATAATACATATAGTTCCGAACTACACTGTGTCGCCAAACATATCGATCGTTTGTGGATCCACTGCATTTTCTTACAGATAATATTCTGTAATTCATATCACATTTCTGGAGATAATAATAAGAATTGGCACTAAACACGTGTTTATTCAGTATTCCCCAGGCTTTTTCCATTCCTCCTGTACTATCACCTAAACTTTCTTCTGTGCCAATTTTAAATAATTCAATTCTTTCTTCCGTTGACGAAACCACCACTTTTTTTCTCACGCCCTGCTGTCTGACTTTAGTAGTTTCTTTTAAATTTATTTTCCTTTCCCTAATAATACTTTCAACGGCACATGGTCTGACTCTATCCTATTACCTACCTTAAAACTCTGAATTCACTCAAACATTTCCTCATTAGTTAACACATAATCAATTACTGATTTTACCTTATGCCCTACATACGTAAATTTCCCCTTATAATCCCCCTCTATCGAGCCGTTTTACAAAAATCAACCACTGTTATTTATCAAATCTATAAGTCTTCCCCCCTTATTACTTATCACTATGTTCTTACGACACCTTGCTTCACCCGAATCTTTCATTTTTTCTTAGCTACCACAATTCACATTACCTATTCTTATAATAAATTTCCCACCAATTAGTAATCGGCCTTTATTTACCATATCTTGATTTTCTAGAATTTCTACAGTCCTTATAAGATCTTCTCTATTATATATTGAAATAAAACTTATCCCTACCCCTCTATCACCCCATCCTTTTAGTTCAGATCTGATTATACCCACCCCCATGACTTCAGTTAACTTACAGTTTGCATTCTAAAAACGCTTTTTTAAACCTATTATGAAGCCCCCGTTTAACTACCATATTTGTTATGTCTCACCACGTGCACTGCCTCCTATACAAATTCCGTAGACAATTTTTCTTCTAAATTATTCCATTTTTTTCCTTCATCCAGGTTTCCAACAGGCTTACGAAATCTGCATCTTCTACATATTCCCAGAAATCTCTATCCTTATTGCTAATCCCTACTTCATTCCAAAAAATTACTCTATTTATTTAATCATGTTCTTTCACTTTGTTTTGCCTGATTTGCAATTTCCTTTCGTTCCTGGCTTATGTAAAAATCTCATTTAACGTCTCATCTCCTACCTGTTGATCTCCCTTACTCTCTTCGGCCACTTTTACTGTCTCTTCGTCCGAATCTTTTTCATGCAAATTTTCCCGCCATACTGCCTTCAGCTTCTTCTCTAGCATGTTTTGTTTTAAACTTTGCATCTCTTCTGTGTAACTCTGCCTCATTCTCTTGTTTTCCTCCCTCTCTTGTCTGCATTTTCTTAATTCTTCTTTTATCTCCGTCTGCATTATCTTTTTGCTCTCACTGACATCTTTTACTTCGAAAGATACCCTCCTAGAATCATCTTGACTAGACTGCTTCCTACTCACTGCGTTTTCACTTTTTTTGACACTGACACCTTCCTTCTTCTTCACTGCTTCTTCCTTACTCAGTTTTTCCTCTCCTCCTTTTGTCTTGTGCTCTGACGAAGTTGGCTTCAGGGGCTCGATTGAGGTATGGAAAAGCGAAGTCGCGGGAGATTATTTTCTCGCGCTTTTGAATTCGCGTTCAAAATTGACAGTACTTATCATTAAGCTTTCTGGTTCCTGCTCCAGTGCTCCACAAATGTACAAATTAAATATACGTAAAGGCAATGTATACTTATATTATGCACAGCGAAAAACTTCTGGACTTGATTTGAAAAACAATCGGCCTATGTACGGGAACATGGTAGTGCAGTGGATACTCTGTTTATTTTGCGCATAAGCTGAGCCTCAAAGGGCTGCTGTTTAGCTGAAAAAAAGTGACATTTTAATGCGAGTGTCAATGGAAATTTATCAAACCATATATACATATTGCAGTATTAATTTTTTAATCATTAATTCAGTGTTATTTTAGAAAAAACATCTTTATCATTATCAATCAATGAAGTTTGAAATCAATACATTATAAGTATTTCCCTTAGTTCAATTTATGTAATTGAATAAAAAATGTAACAATTGAAAACAGTTAATGATTTATCATTGCAATTGAAAATAGTTATTTATTAAATTCTGACGTAGCACCATTCCAACTTGATACTCATTATCTGCTTCAACATGCCTCCGTTCATAAAAATTGTCATTTATGTATTGAGCAGCTATGTTTGGTATAGGCAGTCTAATAATAAATAATAATAACTTTTTCGGTTGTATTAACTTGTTATTCTTAGCCATATTAATTATGTAATATTTTGTGATCATATGAAAAAATCTTACCCTTCAGATATCAGGAAATTGTGCAATATCACACAAGCATTTATAATTTCAGAGATAAAATGGGGATCATAGTGTAAGGCTCTTGAATTATTTAAGCATCTCCACTTATTCTTTAACAATCCAAACGTCTGCTCAATTTTGCATCTGGCTCCACGCAAAGATCTGTTGAAGTTATCTTCAGAAGATCCTTGTACAACATCTGGCATCGGGGTCAATAAAATCCGAGATGGTGTGTAACCCCCATCACCTTAGTAAAATAATTTTGATTTTATATTTGTCCAAAATAATAGTCCTCATTTACTTTAGTCAATTCAAAACTACTCAGAAGAACGTGTGATTTTGCGTGTAGAGTTATAAGAATAGAGTGCACGAGAGAGCAGTTACTCCGTGATCAGACCATTGAGAGAGCGCCTATGTCTGACGGCCCCGTCTGTCTTTATTTATATGATTATAGTTTTTGCGTGGATAACCCAGTGCTCACGATACATACCTTATATATTTCATATCTTAACTTATAAAAATAATGAGTCACGTGATGAAGCCTTATTATTAGTTGTGTAATTGGCTAAATAATTAGTTAAATTTTTTGGGGTTGTTGCAGGAGGCGCAGCCCCCTAATATATAAGTAATATGTGACACTTATGTAATAGAGAGAAAAAGGCTTACGATAGAGTTTTTTCTAAGCTCTCCTTTACTATGTATAAAATGTAAATAACCTATCAAATAGTAGGGTCCCTTTTGTACGTTTTCCCTTAGATAATACATATAGTTCCGAACTACACTGTGTCGCCAAACATATCGATCGTTTGTGGATCCACTGCATTTTCTTACAGATAATATTCTGTAATTCATATCACATTTCTGGAGATAATAATAATATATAAATAATATATTTTTTGTGGATTTTGACATCGAAATTATACGTACCATTTGTACATTTAAAGAATGATTGTTTTTCCTATCCACGTATGCTTCTTCGTGGTCGCTTGGTGTAAAAATTTTTATCAGTGTACAATCAATAGCTCCAATGAGCCCAGGAAAACCTAAGCGATGATTAAAACTAAAAAAGGAATTAATTACTGAGACTTTTTTTTTTAACTCTTGCGTGGGGTAAAATTTTTGTTGGAAGAATTTTGAGATAGGCAACCGAAGTCATTGACAACCACGTAATTACATCTTTATTTCCCAATATACAGCAACATTTGCCAAACAAAATTATAAGGCCTAACAATTATGCAATAACGTCAAAATGGTTCAGCGATTCTGAAAAAATGCACCGTAAATTTCGAACATCGCTTTATCGATAGGCAAAACATTAAGTAAAATATTTTCCTTTTTCCTATGTTATAAAACATATTGGCAGCTGAATAAATTGATTCCAATTGACGCGCGAAGCCAAATTCTTTCACAGTACTAATTTATTCATACTTTTTATTTTGTTGACGCAAAAATTTTTTTTAAAATATATTTTATTATCATATACTATGTACATCCTAAACTGATGCGAGTGTTTTATACGAATAAATAAGTAATCCATAACTTCTTGCACATTATGGCTCTATTTTTATTTTTATTTAAATTACTAGGATGTTATACTGATTATTAAAAAATACTTTTAGATTAGAAAAATTTTTTACTTTGATTTTTTAATGTATCAAGTCGGTATTTTTTAAATCCATTATTTGCACGAAAATTTAGTAGTAAAATTTATATATTAAAGCTCTACAACGTTTAATTACTTTTTAAGTTACAAAAGTAAAGTAATTCTTATAAAAATTATAAATAAAATTTTTTTTAACACTAACGATTTGCACCTTTTACAAAATAGCTTCTTATCAATCTGTAACAAGCGAAACATCTCAAACAAAGACCTCTAT